>CAUYTI010027432.1:0-12432 GCA_963575145.1 Galago senegalensis
GCCCGCCAAACAACAATGATGGCTACAACCCATAAAATAGCCAGGCGTGTGGCGGGCACCTGTGGTCCAAGCTACTTGGGAGGTGGAGGCAGGAGATTCACTTGAGCCCAGGAGTTGGAGGTTACTGCGAGCTGTGATGCCATGGGACTCTACCCAGGGGGACAGCTTGAGGCTCTGTCTCAAAAAAAAAACAAAAACAACCCTAAAAAAAAAAAAAAGCTGTCATTAAAACTACATTTCCCATGCTGTCCCAACACACTTGATGTTTAGGACCTCCCTCAGCTATGCCTCCAGGCTGGCTACTCTGGCCTGGGCCTCCCTGCCCTGTTGGGCATCCATGTTGCATGCTTGAGCCGGCCTGTCCCACCCAGAGCTGCCTTTGTTACTAGCTCCTGTAGAGTTGCTGCTTCCTGCCATGTGCCCTGGGGACAGGCTGATCCCCTCCTCCGTGCCTCATGGGAGTGTGGGTGGGGGTGCAGCCATGTGGGGGCATGTGTCCCCCACCCACCTCTGGCTAGGTCAGCTCTGGGGGGCCCCACCCCTATGTGTGTCCTCCAGCCTCATCACCCTGCATTGTGGCCAACGTCGAGCCTGGCCTGTGCTGAGAACAGATGGGACTCACTCCTGGACAGGAACCTGATTCAAAAGGGGCTGGTGGGCTGAGTGTGACCCCACTTCCCTTGCAGTGGCCTTGTCCGCAGGATGGGCAGGCGTGGATCAGAGGCCTGGGCCAGGTAGACCAATTTTCAGGACTCTGCTAAATACAGTGACATTTTTCCATTCCAAGAAAGTGTTACCATAGCAACAGGTCCAAGATGAAGCTGTGGTCAGGGCCCAAGAGGGCACAGAAGAACCACAACGGCTACCGAACCAGCTCCCTCAAGCTCTCTGGCCCCCAGGACACCGTGGGGAACACTGCCATCATTCCGCCTCACTGTCTCACCCCAGCTGTCCTGCCTTAGCTCCCATGGGCCGGGATGGCGGTTTTCTTTTCTTCAGGGCATCAGGAAGTGCTGCTGTAAAAGCGTGTCCTTCACAAGCCCCAGGCCAGCTCCAGACTCCTCAGCAGTGAGCTCCATCCAGGCCGCAGGGTCTAGATGCTGGCTAGGGAGGTGTTGGTTTGACCTTCACCGAAAACAGCCCAGCATGTGATTAACAAGGGGAAGCTGAGCAGGGCAGCTGCCAGGGAATGGCACAAGTTCCGAGAGGAAGGCTTACAACCCATTAATCCAAGTTCTTCTCGTCAGAAAAGAGCAGTGACAAAATGAACAGCGTCGTTTTCCAGTGTTTCAAGATTAATTATGTCATTAAGGCTCAGTGCCCGTAGCACAGTGATTATGGCTCCAGCCACATAAAGGGTGGTGGATTCAAACCTAGCCTGGGCCAACTGAACAATAATGACAAATGCAACGAAAAATAGCTGGGCATTGTGGCAGGTGCCTGTAATCCCAGGTACTTGGGAGGCCGAGGCAAGAGAATCACTTAAGCCCAAGAGTTGGAGGTTGCTGTGAGCTGTGATGCCATAGCACTGAGAGCAACATAGTGAGACTGTCTCAAAATAAATAAATAAATAAAGCCGTCATTAAGTGTCTTGGCCAAGTGTGATGGCTCATGCCTGCAATCCTAGCATTCTGGGAAGCCAAGGTAGGTGGATTGCTTGAGCTTAGGAGTTCAAGACCAACCTGAACAAGAACAAGACCCCATCTCTACTAACAAAATAGAAAACTGAGGCAAGAGGATTGCTTGAACCTAAGAGTTGGAGGTTGTTGTGAGGTATGATGACACCATGGCAGTCTACCCTGGGCAACAGCTTGAGACTCTGTCTCAAAAAAAAAAGTGTTCCGTGTGGGGAATCTGAGGACCATGCTGAAGAGAGGATGCAGGTATAGCCATCCCAGCATGAACACGCTCTGTCCTTCGTGTGAGCAGCTCAGGGTCTGCAGCTCCACTGGGCAGGAGGGAAGGAAGGGCAGAGCTACTGGTGATGTGACTCTCCCACAGGCCACTCCAAGTCATGGCTGCAGCCCTGGGGAGGAGCTGAGTAGGAGGATCACTGCGACCCCTGGCCTTAGGCACACAGATTCCTGGAGCTGGGCAGAAGCTCTCAGCCACTCCACGTACCTAGGATGGAGCATCAGAGATGTGACCCCACTGTGCCAGCCCCCCAAGGCCAGGTGGCAGCCTGCAGCTCTGTCTTGAGGGAGACTGCCTTCCCCTCTGAACTCCTCTGCCAGCCCAGACGCATCTACAACTCAGAATTGCCATAGAGCTCTGGCTAAATCTCCCTGCATCACATCTATTCAGAACATTGTGGCTGTTGCCCTGAAAAATAAATTCTGAAGCCATCAGTTATGGTCTTTTATTACTTTTAGTCTAGACATGAAAACAGCTTTCCAACACTTACAGGGAGTTCAGTGATGCCACACAGGAGCCTGTGGAAGCAGCTGGCAGTTCAGAGCCGAGGGTGGTGCCCACATCTGTAGTCCCGGCTACTGGGGAGGCTGAGTTGCCAAGTGGGTTGATCACCTGAGCCCAGGAAGTAGAGGCGGCAGTGAGCTGTGACGGTGTCATTGCACTCTAGCCCAGATGACGAAATGAGACCCTGTCTCCTCCTGCAAAAAACATAATTGAAAAATAAAAATAGTGTGGGCATGGTGGCTCATGCCTGTAATCCTAGCACTTTAAGAGGCCAAGGCAGGAGTTTTATACCAACCTGGGCAACATAATGAGACCTTCTGTCTACAAAAAATTTTGTATTCCTACAGTCAAAGAAACTATTAGCCCTCCTCCATGCTAAGCTGTTTTCCAGGGATGTTCTACCAAGCCCTGATCTTGACAGCCAGGTGTTGGCATCTGTCGTCCCCACCTTCAGAATGAGGCCTGCAGTGACATTCTGGTTAGGGCTGTGGCTCCCCCTCGCCACCCTATGCCCTTGGTCACGCTCACACAGAGCCACCGCACGGTCAACATCTCATCTGACATCTGCAGGTGTTGCTAGACTGACGATGTGTGTAGGTCAGAAGCCTCACTGCCTGCTTGCTCCCAGCCCCCCTACAGTGTTTTTTTACAAGGAGGGTCATCATGTGCACTGGCTGGACTCCCCGTCAGCAGCACAGCAACACAGCTCCCGGGGCAGCTGCTTCTGAGGAGTGATGGAGAGAGGAACTGGGAGCTGGAGCTGCGTGTGCTGCGTGTGCGTCTGAGTCGTCCTCACCAGAGCTTCCTGCCGCTGCACTGAGAGGTTGTGCAGCCATGGAATGGGGCGCCTTCCTCTTCCTTGAGGCCACAGTGAAGGCCTGCCCTGGAGTGAATTTGGATGCAGCTTCCTGCCACCTCCCTCCTCTAAAGGAAACAAACATGCAGCCACTGCCCGATGGCCTCACGTAGCAGAGCCCCAGGTTGTTGGGCTGAGCTCCTGCTGGCAGGCATCCTCCAGGCCAGGAGGCAGCTCTCAGGGCCTCTCCCATAGAGACTCTGGGTTCATCTCAGCAGGCAGTTTCCTTCACTGCCTCAGAGCCATGGAATTTGAGAATTGAAAAGGTTTTGTCTGCATCCAAATTCACACAGTGCAAGAGGAAAGTGGGTGAGCTCTTTCACTCTCCTGTCCACACAGCAAGGGATCCCCCAGCAGAGTGCACCTAGGTGGAGCTTTGTCTGACTTAGTCTTCCGGAGCCTGTGTCTCCCAACTGTCCCGGGCACCAGGCTGTGTGAGTGACCTCAGGACTGTTCACAGGACACATGAGACACAGGTGAAGGGGAAGCCTTTCCTCTGTCGGTGTGACGTCATCCTGCAATGTTGGGATGGGTCAGCCTTCAGAGAAACACTGTCTTTTTAGGCCCCACCCTCTCAGTGACTAGCACTGATGTGGGCAGCAGGGTGACTCAGCTCTCATGGGAATAAACACTCCTCACAGTGGTCCCTTGGGAGAGAGGCTGCGTCATGGGGGTGTGTGCAGTGGGGCAGCCTCTGGTCAGCCACAGTGCATCAACATACTGACCCAACACTTGGAGTGATATGGAACCCATCTTCTCTGCACATCAGAGCAGAGGTTGAGGTGGACCAGCTCCATGTGGCTTCATGCACATCTTGTGGGGGAAACCAGCTTGCACACCAAGCCTCACCAGCCTCGACTGTGTCTCTTGAACCCGTCCCACCCAACAGTTCATTGGCAGACCCTGCACCCTTGAACATATCTTCCTAGTCTGCAGGGGGGACACTCCAGGAGCTGATGGAGTGACGCAGATTCACGGTTCATTTTTTGTTATTGAACAAGCCCTTGTTTTTCAGCAAATAGTCCAGCTTCCCTCAAAATATAAACGACAGAGCTCTGTGTGGCTGTCTCCCATTGGTTTCCCAGCCGAGGAAGCGGGACCCTCTCTGCCCCACCTGGCAGAGCCACCTCAGCCTTGGCTCTGCTCTGCGGAGCTGCCCCTGACCTCCCCTCTGGTCTCTGCATGGACCCCTCATTATGTCTGAATTGCTTCTGTGGTTTCAGTCAGGCGTCCCCAAAGGCTCTGTGTGTCTCCACCACCTCTGTGTCTTAGTTCTCTTTCTTCTGTTTTTCATTTCAGATTAATGTGAGGGTATAGATGAGTAGGTCGCATTGTTTGCATTTTTAGGTAACATCCAAGTAGTATGTGTGCCCCTCCCCCAGGAGGTATGCCTTGGACCCCCACATTGTGCCCGTTCAGTGAGAACACGCCTGTCCCCTCCCCTCCCCCCATCTGAGGCTACGTCTCAGTTGTCTGCTCCCAGCAGTCACTCCACTCTTGCTTTGTCTTCACCCCTTCTCTGCTGGGAGAATGATGCTGCTCCCCGCCAAAGCCCTCCTCCCTGGCACCCTTCCCATCAGGCTTTTCCGGCTGTCACCCCTACCCCAGCCACTCCTCACACTGATGACTGCATCCCCACGTGTCATGGGAGTGTCAGGAAGGCCACACAGGTGCACTCACATGCTCGGTCCTTTGGGCCTCTGCAGAAGTGTCACCCCCCACCCTGCACAGTTCCTGGGGACTTAGATAAGTGGGGCTGCGCAGCCTGCAGTGACAGGCCCTCCTTTCTTTCCTCACAGCAGGTTGTTGTGTGGAGTCCTTCTCTGCCTTGTCTTTGTATCTGGCAGGCAATATGAACCCTCCAGTCAGGGACACTCCCAGTCACGGTCTGCTGGGTGTCTTGGGAGACCTTTTGGGACAAAAGTTACATCACATGCACCTATTATGAATTCTGAGGCACTCAACATGCCGTGTGCAGAGGTGGGCAAAGACAGCACAGTGCCTCACATGTCCCCAGTGGGGGGGTGGGGGGTGGGGAGGGGGCACGCAGCAACCTTCAGCCCTCATTCTGGGCCTCCTGGTCCAAGAAATGTTGGGGGGGAGGTCAGATGCTACCCTGGGAGCATGGACTCCTGTCCAGCCCACTAAGGCGTTTTAGATGGAGCCCATCCTGACAACACAGCCATCCTGTTACAAAGACACGGCCTCTGAAGATGGACTCCGTGTGACCAGGCTGGACTCTTGAATCTCCAGGCCTATTGCCCAAATAACAAAATGGGGGCTTTCCTGTGGCCCAGCGATCTGAAGCAGCATTTCCTTACACCTTGGTTGGGTTTTCAGAAAATGGAACTACCACAGAAGCTGCCTAAGTTTGCAGCAGCAACTGTTTGCTACTAAAACATCTCCCATTTCTCTTTCCTAGGTGTTTCTTTTAATAGTGTTTACACTCAGATTTGGAGAGTCCTACTGCACCTGGCAGCCGACCCCTACCCAGACGTCTCCGACCTGGCTATGAAAGTCCTCAACTGCATTGCTTACAAGGTGGGTGTACAGCGGGCATGGCCCAGGTGTAGGCAGGTCTACGCCTACAGGGTGGGTGTGCGGCGGGCACAGCCTGGGCATACTCAGATCTGCGCCTACAGGATGGGTGCGGTGGGCACAGCCTGGGCATAGTCAGATCTGCGCCTACAGGGTGGGTGCGCAGCGGGCACGGCCCAGTTGTGGTCAGGTCTGTGCCTACAGGGTGGGTACACAGCAGGCATGGCCCCAGACATAGTCAGGTCTGTGCCTACAGGGTACTCCCAGGGTAGCATCTAACCTCCCCCGACTTTTCTTGGACCCAGGAGGCCCAAGACGAGGGGTAAAGGTCACTGCCTGCCCCATACCCACCCCACGCCAGGTACATGTGAGACTCTGTGCTGTCCTCACCCATCTGTCTCAAAAGCAAATAAAATAAAATTAGAAAAGAAAAGAAACAAGATTAATCCATTCCTAGGTCCCACAAACTCAAATTTTCAAAATGATTTGAACAGTACATACACTGCACCAGGAGTGGTGGCTCACGCCTGTAATCCTAATACTCTGGGAGGCCAAGGCAGGTGGATTGCCTGAGCTCACCGGATCAAGACCTCCTCTCTAAAAATAGCTGTGTGGGGGCAGGATGCCTGTGGCTCAAAAGAATAGGGCGCCGGCCCCATATGCCAGAGGTGGCCATGTTCAAACCCAGCCCCAGCTAAAAACTGCAAAAAAAAAAAAAAAAAAAACATATATATATATATATATAATTTTTAAAAAAGAAAAATACTTGTGTGTTGTGGCAGGGACCTGTAATCCCAGCTACTTGGGAGACTGAGGCAAGAGAATCACTTAAAGCCATGAGTTTGAGGTTGCTGTGAGCTGTGACACTACAGCACTCTACCAAGGGTGACAAAGTAAGACTATATCTCGAATAAATAAATAAACTGGATTTTAAGGTAAAGTATTAACAAATAATAATATTGGAATGAAAATGTAAATTAATAAAATTAAAAATATAAAAACCTGGCCAGGCACAGTGGCTCACACCTGTAATCCTAGCTCTCTAGGAGGCTGAGGAGGATGGATTGCTTGAGCTCACAAGTTCAAGACCAGCCTGAGTAAAAGCAAGATTCCCATCTCTACTAAAAATAAAAAACTGAGGCAAGAGGATTATTTATGCCCAAGTTTGAGGTTGCTGTGAGCTATGACATCACAGCACTCTACCCAGGGCTACAGCTTGAGACTGTCTCAAAAAAAAAAAAAAAAAAAAAATATATATATATATATATATATATTCCAAAAAATATAAAGGCTGTTCCGTCACAATTGAACACATCGTTTAAAACATACCCCTCACTGTTGACAAACTCCTTAAATTCCTTTATGAACCTTTCTGCTGGCTTGGACATCGTAGCTCAGTTGTTAGAGTGCCAGCCCTACATACCAGAGTTTGAACTTCTCCCAGGCCTGCTTACAAAAATAATAATAATAATAATAATAATAATAATAATGAAGTTTTCTGCTGCTGAATTAGAAGTCACAGCCACTCTGTGCATAACAACACTGTGGACCCCAGAACTTTCCTTAAAGTTTAGGAACCACCCCCTACTGGCCTTAAACCCTTTCTTTTGAGCACTAGTGTCAGGCAGGCATTTCACTAAACAATTGTGGAGGACCTTGGCTTTCTCGGGTTATCCTCTCAGAAATCACATCACCAGCCAGCTGTTGTTCATTAATCCAAATTAGGAGGAGTTTTTCTATCTCTTCCACATTTTTGATCTCCTAGAGGTCAGCGTTGTAACCCCTTTTTGCCACATCAGCTGCTTTGATAACTTATTTTTCAAAATTGTTTGAACAGTGGATTTAGGAGTCTCAGACATAGTAGTGAGATGAGCCACACGTGCGCCACTTTCATGCTTAGCGATGAGACCTTTCTTAACTTCACTGTAGCTCCAACAGCTTTCCTCTTACTCTTATTTTCCTCACTACACTTTTTAGAACACATAGTGAGTACACTTAGTTCTATTATATTTTTAAAAAAACAGAACAGGCACAAAAGCATAAAATTAGCAGTTAAAAATCACACGAGATGGTTTCACTACAGCTTCCAACAACAAACTGAATGCAAAGCGTATAGGTGGTCCGAGTGCTGGGAAACGTATGCACAAAATCACACAAACAACACACTGGGCGTTCAGATTCCAAAGTGGCAGTCAGATTTCAACAAAATTGTCTTGAATTTTTGTTTGGATTTCAAGTTGTTCAAGTTCTGGGGTGTTCGGATTCTGGGGGCAATACTGTAAGTCATCCATTATAGCATTTATGGAATTTTTGGGTAACTTTTTGATAAAATTTCAAACTTCCAGAAGTGTTGAAAGAGAGAACAGGGAACGATTTTCATCTCGCAGCCGTCATCTGGCCTGGCCACAACTCCCACTCCTAGGGTCCAGGGTTTGGACCTGTGCCTGGGAGCCCTGGCCGCTGTGTTTCCCAGGCCTGGTTGCCGCCACCTTCTTGGTCTGACCTCCCTAGAGCCGGAGGTCCCCGCAGCTCCTCACCTCCTATGGCCTTGGACCCCTGCACAGCCATCTCCCCTGGTCTAGTTGTGTCTTATTTCTTGCAGACTGAAATCACCTCCGCCCCACCGTCTGCAGTCACTGGTTCATTCCTCGTAATATCACAAGTCAGAGTAATAGCCTCATTGGAGCCCCAGTTTTAAAATGCAATAGTAATCAGTCTCCACTTGCCCTTTTAAAAAACAGTAAAAATAATGTACAAGTAAATTCTGGGTTGTTTTTTATTTATTTTTTACTTTTTTTTTTTTTTTGAGACAGAGCCTTAAGCTGTCCACCTGGGTAGAGTGCTGTGTGTGACATCACAGCTCACAGCAACCTCCAACTCCTGGGCTTAAACAAGTCTTCTGCCTCCGCCTCCCAAGTAGCTGGGACCACAGATGCCCGCCACAACATCTGGCTATTTTTTTTTGGTTGCAGCTATCAATGTTGTTTGGCAGGCCCAGGCTGGATTTGAACCCGCCACCTCAGGTGCATGTGGCTGGCACCTTAGCCACTTGAGCCACAGGCGCTGAGACATGTATTTTTTTTTAAAGAAAAAACAAAATCTCAACCTGTCACCCTGTCATGAGTGCTGTATGTCATCACAGCTCACAGCAGCCTCAAACTCCTAAGTTCATGAGAGCTTCCTGCCTCGGCTTCCCAAGTAGCTTAGATGACAGGTGCCCACCATAATACCCAGCTAGTTTTTTTATTTTTAGTAGAGATGTAGTCTCACTCTTGCTCAGATTGGTCTCAAACTCCTGAGCTCAAGGGATCCTTCCTCTTTGGCCCCAGAGTACTAGAGTTACACTTGTGAGCCACCATGCCCAGCCAAATTCTGGGTTTTAAACTCATAAGATGCTCCCACATGTACAGTGTGCTGTGGGGAAGCACAGACTCATTGGTCCCAGGCCTGTCGCCAGCCTCCTTGGCCAGTAAACTGCCTGCTCAGTGTGAAATGTTAGGCATTACTACTGGCCAACTTGGAAAGTTCTAGATTGTGTAATTAAATTGTCACTCTCTTGTTGAAAATAGCCAGTTAATTTAAGTTACTGGTTTCATTGTGTAGCAGAAAAACTAAGGAGCAAATCATCTGCTTCCCCAAAATTAAAATGCAAAAGAACAGGGAGAGCCCTAAGTTTGGAGGTGAGTAAAGCAGACAGGAAAGAAACAAGAAGAGGGCTCAACTCCTGTAGCGCCAGCCACGTACACTGGAGCTGGCGGGCTCAAACCCAGCTCGGGCCTGCCAAACAGCAGTGACAATTGCAACCAAAAACTAGCCAGGCATTGTGGTGGGCGCCTGTAGTCCCAGCTACTTGGGAGGCTGAGGCAAGAGAATCATTTAAGCCCAAGAGTTTGAGGTTGCTGTGAGCTGTGACACCAGGGCACTTTACCAAGGGCGACATTGTGAGACTCTGTGTCAAAAGAAAGAAAGAATGAAGAAGGGAAAGGAAGTCGTAGACCTCACACTCACAAGCACCCTGCCCCTGAGACTACCCACAGGGCTCCCTCAAGCCCTCATAGCAGGTCCTGAGATAGGTTTGGGGGCTGTGTGGGTCAGATCTACCTGCTATCAGGGAGCTCCCTTCTCACCACTCCTGCCCCTCTTTCCAGACTCTGCTCTATGGTTGGGGGTGGGCATGTTGCCTCACATCTGTAAGCCCAGCACTATGAGAGGCCAAGGCAGGAGGATTGCTTGGACTCAGGAGTTTGAGACCAGCCTGTGCAAGAGCGAGACTACGTCTCTATTAACAAAGAAAAACTATCGGGGAATTGTAGCTGGCACCTGTGGTCCCAGCTACTTGGGAGGCTAAGGCAAGAGGATTACTTGAACTCAGGAGTTTGAAGTTGCTGTGAGCTATAACATGACAGCACTCTACTTAGGGCAACAGAGTGAGACTCTGTCTCAAAAATAAGAAAAGAAGTTCTCAGGTAGGTTTTGAATAATCATTTTCACCTACATAATTTTTATAACTTTGTACAAACATTAATGAGTGGTTTAAGTTTTCAGAACTCATGTCCATGAAGGAGCAACTGGCCAGGTCTTTGTGCACAGGCCTCTGACACACAGATGGGTCTGGGAGCTTGTTCCTGCTTTGAGGCTCAGGACATCCTGGGGGCACAGGCCACCCGCCTACTGCCGGCAGCACAGCTGGAGGCCACCAGTTGGTTTGACCATTTTTAAGTATTTAAGTGTTCTGCGGTGGCTTCTTTTACGTATTTTGCCTTACTGAATTATCAACTTGAGTGATTTAAAAATGTACTCCCAATGCCTCAAAGTTCCTTACTGTGGGTCTGACCTCAGGTCATTAAATGCATGGAGCACGGTCACTTTCATGCTGTGCACTGCAGACACCAGGTGCGGTCCGTGTGGACAGGGAGACGTGGTGCTATGAGCCAGGGAAAGGTGCAGCGTCCCACTGTAAGGAAGCCAGCATCTTAAATGTCATCTTCCACGCCAGCAAATTGTAGCAGCCTGTAAAGTTTTCCTGTTGCACCTATAGAATAGCATCCTCATCAAAGTGGCCTTTGCCTCCTGTACCTGCCTTGCACCTCAGGCTGCACATGTTGTCCCATGGCAGACACACCACAGCCAGAGGGTCAGAGACCAGAGAGGGCCTCCCCCAGAGACCTTGCACAGCAGCATGGATGCGCGTGTGTGTCCGAGAGTGTATGTGTCTGAGAGTGTGTGTGTGTCTGAGAGCGTGTGTGTGTCTAAGAACATGTGTGTGTCTGAGAGAGTGTGTGTATATCTGAGAGCGTGCGTGTGTGAGTGTGTGTGTCCAAGAGCATGTGTGTCTTGAGAGTGTGTGTCTGAGAGTGTATGGGTGTCTGAGAGCGTATGTGTCCGAGAACATGTGTGTCTGAGAGCGTGTGTGTGTCCAAGAACATCTGTGTATCTGAGAGTGTGTGTATGTCTAATAGCGTGCATGTGTGAAAGTGTGTGTATCTGAGAGCATGTGTGTCTGAGAGTGTGTGTGTGTCTGAGAGCGTGTGTGCATGTCTGAGAGCGTGTTTGCATGTCCGACAGTGCGTGAGCATGTGTATGTGTCTGAGAGCATGTGTGTGTGTCTGAGAGTGTGCGTGCTTGTGTGTGTGAGTGTGCGTGTCTGAGAGTGTGTGTGCGTGTCTGTGTGTGTCTTGAGAGTATGTATGCGTGTCCAAGAGGGTGTGTGCTTGTGTGTGTGGGCGTGTGGTGGGTTCCGTCTCTTTCTTCCGCAGACATGTCATCTTGCTGGGATTTTCCCCTGCGTAGCAGTGTCCGTTGGACTCAGGCTGGTTCCCTCCATCCCTAACCTGCATCCCCTTCAGATGACTCGTGGCGTTTCTCAATGGCCGAGACTCACATTCACTGTTAACCCCCAGGCCAAAGCAATGCCAGACGTCGCTGAAATTCTCTTCACAGGCACCTTTCTATGTGGCACCCGTGTAAGTGTGGTGGCTTTGTCACCACCCACTCAAATGGCATTGACTCACCTGACTCGGCTCTCGCTGTCCTCCTCTTCTCCCCCGACCCCTCTCCCAGCAGTGTGTTTGTCTTTGGCAGCACCTGGCTCTTTCCAAGCTCAGGGCCGTCCGGGAAGCCTGAGCCATACCTTGACCCCAAAAGGTCCGCAGGTAAAGGACCCAGAGGTAGCCCTGCCTTGTGGAAGTAGCTGATGACCTCTCTACATCCTTAGCATTCACCTCCCTGTCACCTCAGTTCCTGCACCTCTGGCCACATGAGGGATAGTAAAAACTGTCAGCACAGCCATCCCTGGAGCACAGGGTCTGGCTGTGCTGATGGACGTCCCTGGAGCACGGGGTCTGGCTGTGCTGATGGACGTCCCTGGAGCACGGGGTCTGGCTGTGCTGATGGACGTCCCTGGAGCACGGGGTCTGGCTGTGCTGATGGACGTCCCTGGAGCATGGGGTCTGGCTGTGCTGATGGACGTCCCTGGAGCACAGGGTCTGGCTGTGCTGGTGAATGTCCCTGGAGCACGGGGTCTGGCTGTGCTGATGGACATCCCTGGAGCACGGGGTCTGGCTGTGCTGGTGAATGTCCTGGAGCACGGGGTCTGGCTGTGCTGGTGGACATCCCTGGAG
>CAUYTI010027435.1:0-16922 GCA_963575145.1 Galago senegalensis
GGCTTAAGTCTTTACAGAAAAAGGCATCTGCTTCTGCAGGAAGAATAACAGTTCCTCGGTTAAGTGTTGGTTCAGTTACTAGCAGACCAAGTACTCCCACACTAGGCACACCAACCCCACAAACCATGTCTGTCTCAACTAAGGTAGGGACTCCAATGTCTCTCACGGGGCAAAGGTTTACAGTACAGATGCCTACTTCACAATCCCCAGCTGTAAAAGCCTCAATTCCTGCAACATCAGCAGTTCAGAATGTTCTGATTAATCCATCCTTAATTGGGTCCAAAAACATTCTTATTACTACTAATGTGTCATCACAAAATACTGGCAATGAATCCTCCAGTGCATTGAAAAGAAAACATGAAGAAGATGATGATGACTATGATAATTTGTAATCTAGCCTTGATGCATGTAACATGTATATTTAGCCTTGAATCCATCGTACTGAAATTAAACATGCATGCTGGATGTCTTCAAATTGTGTTTTAGAAAACTTAAATAATATTTAATGAGTAAATATAGTTACTATGATTTTCAATTGAAATGTTGGATTTTCTTTAGTAAGATTAGTTGTGGTTTTTCATCAACTTTTAAGTATAAAAAATAAAGTTGTCATTCATGAAAAAAAAAAAAGTTCAGAATAGAACTAGATGAAATGAAAACCTCCCTCCCCAAAGGTAAAGGATCAAAGAATCAAAACGTTGGTTCTTTGAAAAGATAATAGACCACTAGGTATATTAACCAGAAATAGAAGAAAAGGACTCAAATAAGCTCAATCAGAAAAAAAGGAGACATTACAATTGGTACTACATAAAAATATCATAAATTGACTATTATGGAAATATCTACCCACATAAACTAGCCAGTCTAGAGAAAATGGATGAATTTTTGGAAACACACAACCTCATAAGCTTAAATCAAGAAGAAATAAAATTCCTGAACAAATAATTAATAGTGAGATCAAAAGAGTACTTTTAAAATCTCCTGACAATAGCAACAACAAAAATCCTGGACCAGACAAACTGACATCTGAATTCTACTAGATCTACAAAGAGCTGGCTTCTTTCCTACAGAAATTATTCTATAATGTCAAGAAGAAGGGTACCTCCCTACCTCATTCTGTGAAGCCAGTACCACCTTGATACTAAAGACAGGAGAGGGCACACACATATTCACACAGAAAATTGCAGATAATATTCTTCAGGAATATAAATGCTGAAGTCCTCAACAAAATACTAGCAAACCAAATTCAACAGCACTTCACCATGGGTTTCATGGAGGAATGCAAGGATGGTTCAATATATACAAATTAATAAGTGTGATTAACCACATAAAAACAACTAAAAATAAAAACCACCTGATTATCTCAATACATACAAAAATACCATTCAATACAATCCAGTACCCCTTCATGATAAAAAACCCCAACAAACTAGGCATAGTAGGAAAATACCTCAAAATAATAAAAGACATATATAACAAACCTACAGCCAAAGTCATATTGAATAAGAAAAAAGATAGAATTCCCCTTAAGAACAAGTACAAGACAGAGTGCCCACTGTTACCACATCTATTGAAGACAGTACTGGAAATCCTCTCCAGAGCAATCAGGCAAAAGAAAGCAATAATGGGCATCCAAATCAGGAAAGAGGAGTTCAAACTATTACTATTTGCTAATGATATGATCTTATATCTAGAAAACTGTAAAAACTCCAACAAAAGATTTCTAGAATTGATTAACAAATTCCATGTCTCAGATTCCAAAATTAATATACACAAATCAGTAGCATTTCTATGTACTAATAACCATCAAGCTGAGAGTCAAATTAGTAACTCAATACCATTTATAACAGCTGTAAAGAAAATAAAATGCCCAGGAATATACTTAACCAATGATGTGAAATTCTCTAAAATGAGAACTACAAAATACTGATGAAATAAATCATAAGTGACAAAACAAATGGAAAAATATCCCATGCTCATAGATTAAAAAGATCAACATTGTTAAAAATGTTCATAGTGTCCAAAGTGATCTAAAGGTTTAACATCATTCCTATGAAAAGGCCAACATCATTTTCACAGATGTAGAAAAAAATAATCCTAAACTTCGTATGGAACCAAAATAGAGCTCAAATAACCAAAGCCATCCTGGACAGAAAGAACAAGTCTGGAGGCAAGGCATTACTTGACTTGTATTATAGTATAAGACAATAGGGATCATAAAAGCATAGTACTGCTATAAACAGAGAGCAGTGGAACAGAATAAAGAGACCTCAGATAAAACCATGTACCTATGGCCAACAGATTTTTAATGAAACAGAAAAAAAATATATATATATATACACTGGGGAAAGAAAGCCCTATTCAATAAATGATTCTGGGCAAAACAGATAGTCACATGTAAAAGAATGAAATGATCCCTATCTCTTTCCATAAACAAAAAAATAACTCAGGATGATTAAAGACTTAAATGTAAGACCTAAAACCATAAAAATTATAGAATGTAGGAAAGTGGCCTACAGAAAGAATTTTGACTAAGACCCCAAAGGCAAATACAACAACAAAAATTAATAAATATAATGGGACTTAATTAAACCAAAAAGTTTTGTAATAATCAACAGAGTGAATAGAGAGCCTAAAGAATAGGAGAAAGTGTTTCCAAACTATACCTCTGACAAAGGACTAATATCCAGAATCTAAGAGGAACTCAAGCAAATCAGCAAGAAGAAAACAAATGACCCCATCAAAAAGTGAGCAGAAGATATGAACAAATTTTCCTCAAAAGTAGAGAAATGGCCAACATATGAAAAAATGCTCAACATCACTAATTATCGGGAAAATGCAAATTAAAGCCACAATGAGATACCACCTTATCCCAGTCAGAATTGCCATTATGAAAATTCTGATCCAGTTTTTCTGCCACCTACATGCTCCCCCTCCCCCTAGCTTTTATTTATTTGGGGCAAGAAAGATGTCCATGGATTACTTGTAATTATCCTACAGTTTTAAAAAAGAAAAACATAAATATGAACTCAACTGATGATTTTATCTATTTTAGGTAACATAAAATAATTAAAGTGTTTTGGTTAATAATTTTTTTGAGTGTGATACTTCTTGAAGCAAACATCAGGATGAAGTCCAGGCTCCCTCTTGCATGTCTCACAGTAGAAAATGGTTTCTCTCCTTACATTTTTCTCATTCCTTCTGCATCAAACCGTGCAATCCTTTTTTGACTTTTTTCATTGTGTATCATAAAATGTATCCTCCCATTTAGCCTTTCCTCAGTGTCAGGAGCTGATGGTCTTCCCCTCCTTCTTAGATTTCTGTTCCTCACATTTCTCATAAGCTAAGGGAGGTTATTTCTCCTATAAGAAAGGTATTGGTGTAGACACGATGAAACAGGAATGCTTTTACACGGTTGGTAAGAATGTAAACTTGTGGGTGGTGCCTGTGGCTCAAGGAGTAGGGCACCAGCCCCATATGCCAAGGGTGGTGGGTTCAAGCCCAGCCCCAGCCAAAAACTACAAAAAAAAAAAAAAACCTTAAAAAATTAAAAAAAAAAAAAAGAATGTAAACTTGTACAACCACTGTGGAAAGCAGTACAGAAATTCCTTAAAGAACTATAAGTAAACCTCCCATTCAGTTCAGCAATTCCACTACTGGATATCTACACAAAGGAAGTGATGTCATTATATCAAAAAGACATCTGTACTTGAATGTTTATCGCAATCACCAGGATGAAGTTCAGGCTCCAATTCACAGTTTCAAGGATATGGAACCAACCTAAGTGCCCATCAACTGATGAGCGGATAAAGAAAAGGTGATTGTATATATAAATATCATACACACACACACCAGAGTACTACTCAGCCATAATGTCATTTTCAGCAATTTGGATGGAACTAGAGACCATTATTCTAAGTGAAGTATCTCAGGGATAGAAAACCAGATCCCATATGTTCTCACTTACAAGTAGGAGCTAAACAAGGGATATATACGGTCATAAAGAGGTATAATGAACTTCAGAAACTTCAGGAGGGGAAATGGGAATAAATGTAACAAAAAACACTTGTACCCCATAAATGTTTTAAAATTAAAGCACATAAAACCAAATTAAAAACAAAACAAAAACCATTTCCCTCTGACCACCGTTTCACTCTTCTTGCAACTGTATGTCCTCCCTTTCGTCCAACCAGAGGGTAAACAGTGTGTCCGAGCAGGGCTAGAAGACTTCATCCTTTCCAGGGCGCTGTACTTTTAACTATTCATAAAAGCACTAGAGGTGCCCTTTACATACTGGAAAAGACAATAAATAGTTCAAAACAAGTTTCAATAGCAATTACGATGAGATTTACACAGACTCATAAGGTTTAACCAAAGAGCAGTGATGAATAAAATACCTGCACTGTTATTCAGGGTCTCTAAACAAAGGCACTAGCTGAACTTCATCCCTATATTGGTAAGATTGAGAAGACTCAATCATCAAGTAAAGTATTGCTCCTTCACCTCCAGAATAATTCCAGTAAAAAAAGTATTAGGCTAGTTATTAATGGTAAAGAGTTATTCTTCACGTTTAAAGTGAAAAGCTATTAGACATGAATGTTTTCCGTAAAGATTAAGATCCTGGCTTCACTGCTTCCTCGCTTTATGACTTCAGGCAATTTACTTCACCTCTCTAACCCTGAGTTTATTCTGTGATAATAATAAATAATAATTAATATAGCAAGACAATACCACTTACGTGTGTCATGGACATTAAATAAGATAATAATATAAAACGTGTACCATGGTAGCTTGTACATAGTATCATCCAAATTTCATATTGAAAGGTGGGGTCTTTAAGAGGTGATTGGATCATAAGGACTCTGCCCTCAAAAACAAATTAATCTATTCATGGGCTAATGAATTAATGGATTAATGAGTTATTCATGGAGGTAGGACTGGTGGCTTTGTAAGTAGAAGAAGAAATACCTGTGCCTCTCAGCCGTGATACCTGAGCCACCTCAGGACTCTTCAGAGGGTCCCTACCAGAAAGAAGGCGCTCACCAGATGTGCCCATCCCCAACCTTGGACTTCCCACACTCCATAACTGTTAAGAAAAATTGTTTTTCTTTATATTTTACCCAGTTTCAGGTATTCCTTACAAGCCACTGAAAACAGACTAATACTAATTTATCTATGTTATTATTATCACACTCAGGTTTTAACTTATAATTTGAAATTTAGTTAATAGTCCTAAAGTCAATACTCCTCTCATAGTTATCATAATCTCATTGCCTAGAACCCAGAAAAGTACCTGCCAATGGTAGACACTTAAAAAATACTTGTTGAATAAATAAATGACTGAAAAGCAGTGTAGTTTACAATACTAGACTCCAAGCTTCATTGAGACTGGGACCAATAATCAACCATTCATCCACTTTTTAAAAACATATTTACTGGGCTTTTACTGTGTTCCAGGTACCTTGCTCTTGTAATGTTTATTTCAGACAAAGAAGGTATGCAACGGAAGTGTATAAAATAAGAGTCCTTGATTCTGGCTCTAAAACCCAATTACAACACAATAGTAGGTCCAGTGAAACTCTAAAGAGCCCTCTTGGTCTCCAAGTGCAGAGAAACCTAATGTCTGTGAAGAAGCCTATGAAACAATCGGTTTTCCCAGGGAATGTGGCCTGGGTTAGAATTACTATATCAAAAGAAAAATGGATGCTCCTGAAGGGCAGGGATGTTTGACTTTGATTTGGGTCTGTTAGTAAATGAATGAACGCACTCACACAATCATATTCACATGCACACACACACAGTCTGCAACAGCTATCAGTAATGACATCCTTTGGTTTATAACCACAATCTGAAGACCACTCTAAACTCTAAAAGGCTAAGTGCTTCTTACTCCGCAGAGCAAAGGAAACTTTCAAGTCATGTTGTCAGCCCGATGCATACAGGGAATTACGTGCATGTTTCCACACCTCAAGAACTGTGCATTACACAACATAAGCTGAGACCACTCAAGTCCATTTCCCCCCACACACACACAAGCCTGCTTCCAGTGACCTTCCATGACGTGCCATTGTGTCAAGTGTCAGAACCAGTGACTTTGTTGAAAGGACACTCCCAATCACTGGACAGAAGAGGCATTAAAAAATTGCATTCCCTGAGGATAGGGTAACAACCTGCCATAGTATCCAGCACATAGTAAATTCTTAAAACATATTTGTTGACAGAATTAATGACTGGTCTTCACAGAGGTTTTCTGGCCTCTGAGGCACTAGTCCAATTCTTAGCAGTTTAGCTAGATCAAAGCCGCAATCTCTTTCTTCACTTCTATTTCTTTCTTTTTGTTCTTTTAAACAAATTATTTTGTAGTAATCACTTATGCATTCTGACAATTTAAATTTGAAGGCTTAGGATTAGACTGGCAAAATATATGCCTGACTCGTGTAGGCCTAGCTTTGAGGCTGGACATATCGAGTTGTCTATGCAGCTGTTCTCAGTGACACACTGGGAGATTTTGGCTTGTCAGACTCTTGGAACTCTTTCATGAGAAGATAAGGTATGTCCCTCCTTCTAAGTGTCGGTGGGGCAACACCAAGTTAACGATCTTTCCAGACTTTTCTAATAAAATATATAATACAAACAAAACTAGCTATTACATTGGATTCACAAAGCTTATTATTTTTAAGAATTCCAGAAAGTAACATGTCACTGGAAAAACATAATGGCCTATAAAATGTGGGTGGACCGTGTGCTCTGGTTTGCTGTAAGTTGTTCTTATTTTTTAAATTGTCAGAATGAATCCAGGGACTCCTCTTTACTCCGTGCCCTCAACTTGTTCATTCTCTAGCAAAACAGAAAGGTAAACACCAAGTAGACATTTTCCTCCTCAACTGAAACCAAAAATGTATGCTTGCTATTAGAGAAGAACAATAAAATTGTATTTTTACATATTTTGCCTTGTATAATGAGCACTTTTTTGCACAAATTTTTGAGTGAAAAATAAGGATGCGTATTATATATGGGCAGTATTAATTCCATACCTAAACAAATGTTTTTAATTCTTTTATTTATGCTTATGTATTAAAAGTAAAACTCTAGAAAAGATATCTATATGCAAAAAAAAATTCCCTGAAATGCGATAATCGCACCCCCTCCATACTCCCCCCTCCATCCTGGGCTGTCCCATCGCAAGTCGGGCACTGCTGGTGCAGGAGCCTCCAGCCCGCCCAGCCAATTGAGCTGTGAGTGGAAACCTGGCCACAGCAACTCTGCTGAGAGCCCCAGTGGGTTTATCAACTAGGATGCTTGTGCGAGGGGCCTGCCCTGGGCTCTTGCCCTCTCTGGGCTGCCTCCTCTCTGGTGCAGCAGGTCCCATTCTAAGGCCCCAGGGACAACACCTTGCTGAAGAGGAAGATCCCCCAGCTGGGGTTCCTGAGACCTGGTTCCACTAATAGCCGCCTGTTGTTGATCTTGGGCCTCAGTTTCCATAAAGTTTCTATCTGCAAGTGTACCTGGCAGAGAAGCTCAAAAGCTCAGGGTACCCCCATAGATTGTAATTTTGACCCTATGACCGTTCAAACCCCCAATGTGTTGAGTTGGTATAATTTCCCCACTTTGCCAGTAGGAAGGAACATCTAGGATGCTTGTTAATAGAACAGACACACAGGTTTTCTCCTAAAGAGTTGATTCAGTGTATTTGGGTGTAGTCAGGAGTCTCATTTTCTTTGTAGGATTTGCAAGTTTGAGAAAGGGGGGAGTCATTCGCTCTGGTGTTACTGAGTGCCCAAGGTCTGGAGGCCTCAGGGGGTCATGGTATAGTCACTAAACAGAAACGTAAATGCAGAGCACTTGCCTGGGGCAGCATCAGGGAAGTGCCACGTCCCAGGGGCCTCAGCATGGGGCCAGCTGCATGAGAGATGAGGCAGCCTGGAGGGCAGGGATCTACCCCCAGGAGACCAGTTGCCAAGGCAGGCCCTGGCCTCTCACACCAGCTTCCTGGGAAATAAGCCTGCCAGGATTCTCAGTGGAGTGACGATGTCTACATGCCACCAATAGACACGGGTAGGAACAGGACATGAGAGGATATGGGGATGAGGGTGGGCTGGGAGGGGACAGGGGCAGCAGGACAGGTACTCAGGCCCTCTGGACCACTCTCACTTGCCACCTGGGCTCACTCCTGGCTTCTCCACAGCAGCCAGCTCCATACCTCCTGCCTCTCACAAGTGAAGAAGGCACCACTGTGCCATCACTTCTAAGCTCTTATAAAAAATTAAAATGAGAGAACTTTTTTCCTAAAAGTTTAGGCCAAAACATGGGTGTGTAGGCCAGGAGTGTTGGCTCACACCTGTAATCCTAGCACTCTGGGAGGCTGAGACAGGTAGATTGCTTGAGTTCACAAGTTCAAGACCAGCCTGAGCTAAAAGCGAGACCCCCATCTCTACCAAAATTAGAACAACTGAGGCAAGAAGATCACTTGAGCCCAAGAGTTGGAGATTGCTGTGAGCTATGATATCACAGCACTCCACCCAGGTGACAACTTGAGACTCTGTCTCAAAAAAAAGGGTGTGTGTTGTATGCAACAGCACATGGCAAACACATGGCAAAATACGGTATCTGAAGAAGTCTGTGTTTCCTGCACATCCAGAGGGCTCGGTAAGAACTCTGTGATGGGGATGAGCAAAGGAGAAGAGTTCTAAAGGCTGTGCTTTCCCTGCCTGCTGTCACTATTTCATGTAACTGCTTACGGACTGACCCAGCAGATGGGTGTATGCCTATAAACAGCTGAGAATGTTGGAGAACAGGTACACATATACACACACACACAAAGAAGGAGGACATATGACAGGCAGCACAGTGGACTCCAGAACTTATCAAATCCATGCCCAAACACTTCCAAGCCATGTGGCCTTCGGCACATCTTGCATGCTCTTGGAATTTTTATTTCTACTATAAAAAGGTAAAATGTAGATAATAGTACCTAAGAATGTAGGGAAGAATTTTTAAAAATACAAGTAACATCACATTAGCAGGTCCTAATATCTATTAAACGAGTTACATCTAATGTCATAACAAAGTAAAATGGTATAGAACAGAAAACCTCCCAGTTGCATTACATGTCGTAATGGTAAGTATTATTTTATTAAGTTTTTGCTTTAATCATATATATAAATGTATAATACATATGTACATATGTATACACACACACAATTAAAATGTATTTCTTGCTAAAGGCACAGGCAAATTTGATAAATCACCCTGGTAGTCCTTATGGACTAAGAAGACGGCATGGATGTGAAAGTACCTAGTATACAGTAGGTACTCCATTCCTGGTGGGGTTTTCCCCAAAGAGAAACTAAGTTTAACAAACTCATGGTAAAATCGCCAATTCATGTACATCCCAGAATTTGTCGTGTTCTTCTCCCTCAGCCCTTGCTGAGACTTTTCCTTCTGCTAAAAATAGCTTCTATGAGATATAACACAGCAAATTTATAGAGAAACCTCTTTAAGATTATTTATGAGGTCATATAATAAATCTCCCTGCTTTGAGAAAATAGTCACATGCCATTTGCTATGGTTGATCATTGAGAAGAAATAGGCTCTTGTGAGTTTGTCTTTGCTAGTTTTCTGGGTGTTAGCTTTATTTTGCAAAGAAAAGCAATACCTTCAGTAGAAAGGAAGTAAAAGTAAAATGGACATTATCATTCACTGGGCCCCTTCTCAGGGGATCAAGCTCTGTGATGATCCCTTGTTTACAACTGTGAAGTAGGTATTATTATTGCCTTTGAACTCATAAAAAAAAAAAAAACAGTAAAGGAGGTAAGTACTTGCCCAAAGTTATCCAGCCAGGACTGAAACCCAGGTCTGACCCCAAAGATCATGCCCATCTCACTCACCATGTGCTGGGGCTCACAGCACACACTTCTTGAAGCAATTCATTATTCCTTTCCACTCCCAAGAGGAAGATGGCTTTTACTCTGTGGTGTGAAGCAGGAATTCCACAGCAGGCCAGACCTTTATTAACACTAATTTGCACCAGTGGTGGGATCACTTGTTCTCTGTCAGAGAAAACAATTCAACATTAATTCTAGGAAGAGCCATCAGGGTTTGATCTATTCCTGAGCATGTGAAGCCCCTTACTCTCCTGGCCTTCTTATTCTTCCTGGGGATGAACCAGGAAATGTCCATGTTCACTTCTCAACTGGGACCTTAAACTGACGTGTAAAGACCTCATATACACACACCCACGGGCCCCCCCCCCCCATCAGTTCTCCTCAGAGTGCTACCTTCCAGGGATATAAACTTAGCCATCATTATCTCACATTTGCCAAGGGCTCGAATGGACTCTTTTCCAGACAAAAGCCAAACCAGGCAATGCACAGACTGGAAATGTCTATAAAAACCAGCCCAGGTAAATAAAGTGTTCTTGTCACTGAAATGTTAGAAGATGAAAAATAATCCTAACCTAGCTCAAAATACCAGAAAATACTACATAAAATACAATAGAGAAAAAGAGACCTTAGGTCCGAGTACCAAGTCCAAAAATGGTGCAAATGAGAAGTTTGGGAGGTAAACTTCTCCTCTTCCTTCTATTGAAGATGCTTGATCTTACTGATTAAATTCTTGTTTCTCCCTGTAGACGAGGCACAGTATAGAAACAGCCTTACTCACTTGCTTATTTATGACAATGCCCGATCTTCAGCTGCTTCATTATTCTATTTTTGGACTTGGTACTCTGACCTAAGGTCTCTTTTCCTCTCCTTCTACCAAAACTAACTTTTTCTTTTTTCTTTGTCACCCTGGGTAGAGTGCCTTGGTGTCGTAGCTCATGGCAATGTCAAACTCTTAGGATCCTCTTGCCTCAGACTCCTGAGTAAATGCCTGGCTATTTTTTCAATTTTTAATACAGATAGGGTCTTGCTCAGGTTGGTCTTGAACTCCTGAGTTCAACCAATCCAGCCGCCTTGGCCTCTGAGAGTGCTAGGAACAGGCATGAGCCACTATGTCTGGCTCAAAACTAACTCTTAAAGGAATTTTGTTCACTTATTCCACTAAGATAAAAATGAATGATGTGGCTCAATGTGCTACCTCTCCTAGGAGGTCCTTCCTTATAACCAGAGGGAGTCCATCAGTCAGGTTGGGAGCTTAAGATTTTATTTTAATTTACACCAGTTTGGAATCAATTCAAAAAACATCCATGTGTGGGCCTCATTGTGATGAATGAAGATTCAAAGATGGTGAAGTCATGATTATCAGCCTCATAATTACTCAAGGTAATGCTGAAGAAGACAGGCAGGTGAACAGTGAAAAGTTCAGCCACAGACGCTACGTCCAAGAAGCAGAATGACTCGCTCCTTAAGAAAGGGCACAGCACTCAGAGAGGACTCTGGAAGTGGTGACATCTGACTTCAATGAACAGAGGTTGCCAGGCATTTGTAGGGAGAAAGACATTCCAGGAAGAAAAGAAAACGGTTCTCAGCATCAAAAGATCCTCAGAAGAACAGCTTGGAGTAAGAAGGACCCCTGTCTCAAAAGCCATTTTGAGAGAGTAGAGAATAGTCTTCACGTGAGTTTTTCCTTCATCAACTCTCTTAAAAGCCAAGAGAAGTGAAATTCAAAGAAGATATTTCAGCAGGGAACTCTGTGAAGAAAGTTTTCGTGCATTTTTTCAGGAAACTGCACGAATTCAAGGGAAGACGAGGGGCATCTGCAGGCTCCCCCTCTTTCAGTTGCTCATCTCCACTTGGCTTTCAGGAGGAGCAGAACCTCAACGTAGTTAAAATAAATAAACAAAAGTCTCCTTCGGTGAGTACCTGCAAGACATTTGTTCAAACTTGTTTTAAACATGAGCACTAGGCCCAAAAGGCCGATGACCTAAGCCAAGATAGTTATTTCTGTTCTTTTTCAAAAACATTTTCATTTGTTTAGAGCTGGAATGTTCAGGGTAATAGATGAAGAATGTTTGTGTGAGGTGTTGCATGTTAAGTGTTTAAACAGTTTGTAAATATGTTCCAATCGGACCCATTCATTGCAGCTACTCTCACTTGTGAGACAGAGGGGAATTTCTGGACATATTTCCTTGGTTACATCCTTATTGATTAATATTTACGAGCAATTTTCCCATTATCTCCTACATATAATAACTATGGATTTTTTCAGTCTTCATGACTACTAGTAACTCAACTTTATATGACAAATAAGGACTAAAAGAATGTAGTTTTTTTCTGAAATATAAATGCCACTTTCTGCATTGTCTTTAATGTAAGCACCTATGTGCATTTGAGCACATAATAGTCTGTTAATAGTCTGTCTTCTCCCATTAGAGAGGTCTATGGGAGACATTTAGTGCCTACCCCATAGTAGATCCATCAGATGTTAGGCCACAGAATCAGAAGCCTGGTCTAATCCTACTTCTACCATGATCCAGCTGTATAAACCTTTTTGGTCTTTTTTCTTTTTTCTTTAAGAGAGAGTGTCACTTTATGCCCTGGTAGAGGGCTGTGGCATCACAGCTCACAGCAACCTCAAACTTAAGAGCTCAAGTGATCCTCTTGCCTCAGCTTCCCAAGTAGCAAAAACACCCAGCTAGTTTATTTTTTCTATTTTTAGAGACAGAGTCTTGCTCTTGCTCAGGCTGGTCTCGAACACCTGAGCTCAAGCAATTCATCCACCTTGGCTTCCCAGGGTGCTAGGATTACAGGCATGAGCCACCATGCTCCAGCTGTGTAAATTTGAGTGAATGAGTCACTTAGTACCCAAGAACCACAGTTTCCTCATCATTATTGTGAGATAGAATACTTATTTCACCAGATAACTTATTGTTTCACAAAATAACGTGTGTGTGAAAGCATGGCAGGAAAATAGGAAATCAATAAATACTAATTGAATTTAAACTTTGAACAATTATTACCTAGATATAGCCCTGGGATGCCTAAAATTATTACCTAGATATAGCCCTGGGATGCCATATCTTAACTCCCGTTAAAACTTGAGTGAGGCTCGGTGCCTGTAGCTCACGTAGCTAAGGTGCCAGCCACGTACACCCAAGGTGGCGGGTTCAAATCCAACCCGGGCCCGCCAAACAACAATGATGGCTGCAACCAAAAAATATAGCCAGGCGTTGTGGCGGGCACATATGGTCCCAGCTACTCGGGAGGCTGAGGCAGGAGACTCGCTTGAGCCCAGGAGTTGGAGGTTGCTGTGAGCTGTGATGCCATAGCACTCTACCCAGGGGGACAGCTTGAGTCTCCTGTTTAAAAAAAAAAAAAAAAAACATGAGTGAGGAGAACAAAAGATTCCAAACTTGGATGTGTTATTAAAACGTAGATTTCTGAGCTCTGCCCGTGAAGATGTAGATTTCATAAGATTGGCATGAACCTGGGCCTCCACATTTCCAGCAAGTGCCTAGGGCCATTTTAATGCAGGTGGCCTACACACCACACTTGGACAAACAGGAAACCAAGGGCAGCAGCATAATTTAATCTACAGGAAAAAATTTAGATTAGGAAGTTGATAGCTCTGCAGTCAGCTTACACCCTAAAATATGGAGGACCAGAGGGTGAGAGATAGGCAGGAAGCAGGAAGGAAAGGTTTCACCAGTCCCTCAGGTCACAAAGTTTCAGGATTCTGATTGTGTGGCAGGCTTATACAAAGAATGAAGCCATCTGCCCTGCTGGGATTGGAGAGACTTGAAAATATTTCTGATTACTCTGATGTTTAAAAAAGACTAACATGTATAATATTTTTCTTCCTTCCCTCCCTTGTGCTACCACTACCACAGACAAGCCTTAAAGCCATGTTTATTTCCATACCAAATCTAATCCATATGTTTGTCTATACTTGAGTCAAAAAGTCTCTAGCATTAATTTATCAGTAAGAGAAAATCTTTACCATAAAAACAGCAAAGAGTAATTTTTCTACCTTCACTAAACATATTTAAACAACAAATATTCAGAACTGAAGAATGGTGGTGAAAATGGAAGGAAGTGGGATACAGGGATTCAAAAGCAACAAAGGATTTTTCTGTTGTTTAACATTTACTTCATTTCAAACCAAACATTCTCAATGTCTCTGAATCCTTGCCTTACAGTTGTGTAGATCCATCCTGTCAATGTGGGCACAAAAGGGGCATAGTTTAACCATGAGAAAATTAGTTTTAATACCTCATCATGATTGCTGGATTGCTTTAAGCTGTATTCTTTTAAATAAACTTTTTCCTGCAAGAGGCTGCCCTTTAATCACTAACAAGCTAAAATGCTATTTCTGTTTATGTCTTGAGGATGAGCCAACTATATCAGAGAAGTAGGACAGCTGCCCTGTCCTGTAGGCCTGAATTTAGTCTCTGTGTTTATACAGTTCTTTTCACAAAGAGCTATCTAATATGGTAAGAGTTTTACAGACCAAAGACAACTAAAGTATTTTTGTCACCAAGGACAGACTCAGTACTCACCTGTTGCCCTACACAGGACCCTACCCTCCATGTGATTTTCAGAAACCCCAGAGAGTTGCAGTGATCTGCTATGTCCTAGAATAGGAGCCTAAAAGATATTCCAGGCTGCCTTGTGGTGGCACAGCAGTGTCATAGGGACAACATAAGTTTGCACATTCTGAGTTTAACTCTTGACTCTGCTCTTAAGTTAGCTGAGTCCTTAATCTTTCCAGGGTTGATCTATAATATGGGGGTGACAATACCTTGTAGAGCTATTTGATATGTTAAAACTGATGGCACATAAAGCTTAGAGCAGTGCCATGCCAAGGGGGAGTTGGAAGGAGCCTTGTGCACCAGGTACAGACAAAAAAAGGGGGTACATCATCTGTAAAAAAAAATTAAAAACAATAAAACTAAAGTTTGACCTGCTTATTATAATTCATGGGCAATTCTAGATAATCTCAGTGATTAAGTACTTCTCCCACTGGGGCAGAGAGTTCCCACTGTAGTCCTCACCCACCTTGGCATGCGAAAGGCTTCGTAACTGATATGTAGTAGGTCCTCAAGAAATGCTCGTTCTCTCTCAGTGGCAATGGGCCAAATCTGTGTACAAACAATTATAAACTGAGAAAGGAGCCTTTGTGTGCAAATCCTGCTACAACTCAGCTGAGCCCTAGACACTGAAACAGGGCTTATTACAACTGGTACATGTATCTACTAAATTAGCTGACCTCCACAGTCATCTTTCCAAAAAGCATCTCCAACGGGGTCTAAAAGGTTAAGTCTAATAATGCACTGCTTTTATTTCTTAGAGGAAAAACCCTTCATAACAATACATACACACATTGATAAAATGGAACCATTCTAATAATGGAGTGGAAGAAAAGGCCAGGTAATAAAGTAGAGGTCGTTTAGTCTAACCTTCTCATTTTACAGAGTCAGGGTTCTTGGTTGTAAACACTAGGAACTATGTAAGCTGAGAAGTTATTTATTGGATAGCTACTGAATAGCTCACAGAACCAACATGAAGACTGAAAAATAAAGCTGACAAGATACACAGGAAGAAGGACGGCAGACATTCCAGGAGAACTGTTTTGGACTTTGCCATTGGAGGCATCAACACTGGACTCCTACTTCCACTGCCATGTGAATAATCTCTGGCTGTCCCTGCCAGAGTCAAAGTCCTAGGCAAGAATGCCCAACTGAACCAGTCATAGGTCACATTTCTATGAGACAGTAACTCCCTCAACCCAACACATTATACATGCTTAAGTGCCAAGTGGGCCCCATGTTGCCATATCAGAGAAACTTCAGGGTGGGGAGCAAAAGGCATGTCACAGAAGTCCAGGGTGAGGTGCCATCAGGTTGCATCTGCATGAAGCTGATCAAAGTCTACTACATCTGATCATCTAATTCCATCAGGGACTATTGAGACCAAGAGGATTTCACGTATAAATAAGAAGTTTCAAACACCCTTCTATGATGGAAAGTGTCCAGTGTAATCAAGATGCCACTCAGGTGCTCCACGGGTATGCACCATTTCAGGAGCTTCACACCGTTTCCTCTGACAAAGCGACCACTCAGTAGTGGTGGCAGCCAGGCAGCCCAGGCATAGTTTTCACACAGGCCTTAACAGCTACTTGGTTTACAAGGGTCACTTGGAAGAAACCTGAGCCTCCTGGTGGTGAGACTGCAAACTAACACAATCTCTATGGAAAGAAGCTTGGAGAATTCTCAATGAACTAAAAGTAGACCTTTCATTTGAGCCTGCAATCCTATATCTACCCAGAAGAACAAAAATCATTTTCCCACAAGGACATTTGCACCAGAATGTTTATTGCAGCTCAATTCCCAATTGCCAAGGCATGGAAGCAACCCAAGTGCCCATCAACCCATGAATAGATTTACAAACTGTGGTACCTGTATACCATGGAGCACTATTCTGCCATAAAAAGATGAAGACTTTACATCTTCTGTGTACCTGGATGGAGCTGTAACACATTCTTCTTAGTTAAGTATCACAAGAATGGAAAAACAAGTATCCAGTGTACTCAATACTAATGTGAAACCAACATATAAACAACTACACACCCACACAAGAGAAAAAATATATATAATCCAGCAAGGGGGAAGGGAAAAGAGGGAGAGGGGAGGAGAAAAAAGGGAAGGCAATTGATAGGCTCTCACCTAATGTGCACAATGTGAGGGTGTTCAGCAAACCCCTGTGTGCAGGGCTCAACTACAACTTGAACTTTACCTTAGCATTGAAAACAATGTAACCTAAACATTTTTACCCTCTTATTACTTTCAATTAAAAAAAAAAAAAAGAGGCTCGGCACCTGTGGCTCAAGCAGCTAAGGCGCCAGCCACATACACCTAAGGTGGTGGGTTCAAATCCCCAGCCCAGGCCCGCCAAACAACAATGATGGCTGCAACCAAAAAATGGCCAGGCGTTGTGGCGGGCGCCTGTGGTCCCAGCTACTTGGGAGGCTGAGGCAGGAGA
>CAUYTI010027436.1:0-10117 GCA_963575145.1 Galago senegalensis
GCCCTATGAAAAAATGGGCAAAAATCCTGACTACAGAAGATATACACGTGATAAATAAGCATTAAGAAAGATGCTCAGTGCCATGTGTAATTGGGGAATTTCAAACCAAAAACAAATGGATGCCACATTTTATAAGGGCTAAAATCCAACACACTGACACCACCAAATGCTGACAAAGATGAGGAGTGATAGGAATGCTCATTCATTGCTAGAGGTATGAGTAATGAATGCAGAACCATACAGCCACTTCGGAATCTGATTTTGTAGTTTCTTATAAAACTAAACATAAGTCATACCATAAGATAGCCAGTTACCTTTCTTGCTATTTATTCCACTGAGTTGAAACTTATGTCCCCACAAAACCCTGTACAGGGATGGGTATAGCAACTTTATTTATATATTACATTCAAGAAACTTGAATGTAATAAAAATGTCCATCAGCATATGAATGGATAAATAAACATTGGTACATCCTAAGAGTAAACTATTAATCAGTGTTAAAAATAAATGAAATACCTAGCCATGACAGAAACGGACGGCCCTTCAATATGGCGGAACCTTAAATGTATATTGCACAGTAAAAGAAGCCACTGTGAGAAGGCTGTATACTGTGTGATTCCTACCGTATGATAAGAGTATGAGACAGAAAGGTGGACATTTATGTCCACACAACCTGCACATGGACGTACATAGCAGCGCCGTGTAATTGCCCAGTCCTGCAAGTAACCAAGATATCCTCCAGTAGGCAAATAAATTAATAAACTGTAACATATTCATAAAACGGAATATTCTCATTAATTTTTAGTGTGTTTTTTTGTTATCTTCATCTTCCCTTCTCATTCTGAACTTGTACACTAGTTCATATGTAGTTTTATAAGAAACCGCTGAAGTGTTGTCCAGGCGTCTATTCCATTTTTGTATTCCCACCAGCATTGTGAGAGTGATTCTTTTTCTCCTTATTTTTACCAGCATTTTTTGTCACTGTTTTCTAATTTTTATCAGTTTTCATAGGTGCATAGTGATTTCTCTTAGTGGTTTTTTAATTTCCTTTCTGGCTAATCACACATCTGTATAGTGTCTTTTATGACATATCTGTACTTATTTATTTTGTTAAGAGAGGCAATATGTGACTCAATATTTGATTATATATGATAATGGAGACTCAAAATCTCTTAGTTTATATTTATTTATTTAATTTTTTTTGCAATTTGGCCCGGGGCCGGGTCAAACCTACTACCCTTGGTATATGAGGCTGGTGTCCTACTCACTGAGTCACAGGCACTGCCTCAATCTCTTAGTTTTTAATTAATTAGTAATTAAGGAGACAGAGTCTTGCTCTGTCGCTCCAGCTAGAGTGTAGTGGTGTCATCATAGCTCACTGTGATCTCCATACCCTAGGTTCATGTGGTCCTCCAGCCTTAGCCTCTGAAGTAGATGGGACTACTATAGTAATGCATGCACTACTATACCTTGCTGATTTTTTCTATTTTGTGTAGCGATGGGGACTTACTCTTGCTCAGGCTGGTCTTGAGCTCCTGAGCTCAAGTGATCCTCCCACCTTGGCCTCCCCGAGTGCTAGATTTATAGGCATAAACCATGGCACCCAGCTATCAATCTCCTAGTTACGTATTAATTGGAGAGAGAGCAAGAAATTGTATGAGGAAGAGGTTGTTAGCTTTTCAGAATTTAACCTGAATTTGAGACATACTCAGTGTTGAAATTTAAAAGCATTTTAGTTAAACGTAATTATTTTAGTTTGTCTAGTGTTTTCTAAAACTATAGATTCATTTTCATGCATATGTTTAGTTATTCTTATTGATGTTTGTCTTTTGTATTTATAAAATTTTTAATATTTTTCATTTAAAGAAATCCAGTTTAAATATTTTGTTTTGCAGTTTATGGGTGCTTAATTTACCCTTTTCATTTTTAGTAAATGAAACTTTTTTCCAAATTTAATCTGTAAGTAGTTGCAATCAACTTTCTTCACCGAAATGAATTTACTGTGTAAATTCCAGCTTTGGCTGTTGTAATATATAAAAATGAGGACTTTTCCCTCCCTAATAAAATCTTAATAACTTCCCCTGATGGGTGTGGGTCAGCTTTACAGTAGGTAACAGATTGTTCTGATAAAATTTTTCAACACAGATGCCCACTAGCTCAATATAAAACAAGTTGCTCAGATAAAGAGAAGGTCTGTTAAAGAGAAATTGCATTCACTTGTATTTTATATTTATCATAAAAAGTACAAAATATTTTTACTATTTATTTTAACATGTATGTATGAAATTGTGCCTGGGCACAAATTAGAGGTTTTTACACAACCATTTAGTTATAAAAATTGCATTATTCCTGGTTTTCCTATTCCTCTGGTGCCTGTTTGTAATAGATTCATTGCATTCTAAACTTGTCTCTCAAAAGTTCTTCTAGGTGCTTTTCCTGTTAAGCGGTTAGGCTGATCTTTAATGTGAAGTCAAAGCTCTGTGTTTAAATGTCAGACACAAACCTTTAAAAATATTAGTCCATTAGAGCCCTGTCAAAATCAGATATAACTTGGGTCTCATATAAGACAGTAAAGAGTAAAAGCTTGTTTCATTTCTATATATTTTAATATAAAACTTTTTGGGGCGTGCATACTGATTGTTTTATAGAGAGATTTCTCATTAGCCTGCCCATGAGGAAAATTAAGATTGTCTTGCTGTGCTCTATGGAAATGGTCAAGGCTTTTCAAAAGAGAAAACAGAGAACAAAAGGACATGTCGGGCATGCACACAACTGTGTTATTGGCAGGAAGCATGCTGACTCCTTTGTGGATGTGTGAATTTGTGAAGACTTATTTTAAAGAATTATCTTTCCCTATTAGCCACTGAATGGGAGACTTTTCCCCGTTTATAAATAGAGTTCTTGGTTCGGACAAATCTTGTGCAGTTAGCTGTAAACTGAGCCTTCATAGCGTTTGTTTTGTCTGTTTCTAATGATGGCTTTTTACAGGAAGACTCTCAGTCGTGACATTGTCTGGATGATGCCAGCGAAGTGATAAGAATTCCAGTACCTAATGTGTTATAGCCATAATGAGCTCCTAATTGAAGGTGACAAGCTGCTCTTTCCCTCCTAGTTGGTTGGGCAAGATGTTAGATTTTATTCATTATTAAACTCATTCCTTAACAGCAGAGGAGTGTGGATTAATTTGTAGGGACACTTAGGAGTTTTTGCCTTGTGTCAATTTTAGAGATTGAAGTTCCGGCTTTCACAAGATTCTCCCCACCTCTAGCTATTCCAGTTGTATACAGTTGTGTTGCTACCACCACAATAGTAATACATTTCCATCACTCTAAAGGTTTTTCATGCCACGTGACACTCTATACCTTCCCTCTGAACTTTTCTCCTGGCAACTACTAATCTGCTTCCTTATTATTATAGCCATTTTTTTAAGCTTTTTGTAGAAGAGGGCATACAATATGTAAAGTTTATGTATGCCTCCCTCTCATGGTTTTAAGATTCATCTCTGTTGTTTATAGATAATTTGTTCTTTTTAATTATTGAATACTATTCATTGCATTAATATATCACTATTCACTCATTGATAGGAATTTAATTGTTTCTAGGTTTTGAGAATTATGAAGGATAAAGTATCTGATGGTGACGTACAGGACACTTATATTTAATGTTTTGAGAAACTGCTAAACTATTTCTCTAAGTCACTGTGGCATTTTACATTCATAATAATAATGTGTGAGAGGTTCAGTTACTCTGCATTCTTGCCATCACTTCGTGTTACCAGTTTATAAAGTTTTTGCCATTCTAGTGGATGTAGTGGCATCCATTGGTGATTTTAGTTTGCAATTCCCTGGTAATTAGTTATGCTGAACGTCTGTTCATGTGCTTAGTTTCTATCTATCTTGGGCCAGGTATCTTTTTTTTATAATATTATAGCCACTTTTTATGTATTGCAGGCACTATTGCTATTGAGTTATGATAATTTTTAATTTTAGATGCAAACCTTTTGTCAGATATGTGTTTTGAAAATATCTACATTTACTTACAATATGGGCCTTGGTTTTACATTTTCCAACTTCTGGCTGTTAAAAAGCAAAAGTTAGGCTGGGTGCAGTGGCTCATGCCTGTAACCCTAGCACTCTAGGAGGCTGAGGCTGGAGGATCACTTGAACTCAGGAATTTGAGACCAGCCTTAACAACAGTGAGACCCTGTCTTTAGTAAAATAAAAAAATTAGCTGGGCATCTTAGTGGGTACCTATAGTCCTAGCTAGTCAAGGGGCTGAGTCAGGAATATTGGAATATCTCTTTAACCCAGCAGTCTGAAGTTGCTGTGAATTAGGCTCACACCATCGCACTCCCGCCTGGGCAACAGAGTTAGCCTCTACTTCCAAAAAGAAAAAAAAAACAAGCTAAAGGTTTTAATTTATTCTATTTTAGTGCATCCTTTTCTTGTTTAAGAAATAGTTTGCACTAAGAAAATGCCATGAAGGCTATGTTAACCAGTTTGGTGAAAATATTTCAAATTGTATATAAAACCAGCACATTGTACCCCATGACTGCATTAATGTACACAGCTATGATTTAATTTAAAAAAAAAAGAAAGAAATAGTTTGCAAAGATTTTTCTCTTGTATGTTCTAGATATTGTATAGTTTTGGCTATAATATTTTAACACATACTATCCATTTTGAGTTAATATTTGTGTACAAGTTGGGGACCATTTAGTTTTTCTAATACATATATCTGGTTTTTTTTAGTGCCATTTGTTCCAAAGACTATCTTTATCATTTAATTATAGTGTACCTTTGATGAAAATCAACTGGCCATACAAATGTGAGTTTATTTCTAGACTCTCTATTCTGTTTCCTTGGTATATATTTCTGTGCTTACACCAAAACCATGCTATCCTGATTAGTGCAGCTTTTTCAGTTTCCTACATGTTAATCATGTATGTATAGGGATACTGTGGAGGTATTACAGGTTTAGTTCCAGACCACGCCAATAAAGCATGTAATAGAAGTTTTGTTTCCTGGTGCACATAAAAGTTATGGTTTACTATACTGTAAGTCTGTTAAGTATGCAATAGCATGTTGTGTAAAAAATGTACATATCTTAATTAAAAATACTTTATTGCTAAATAATGCTAATGAAAATTGGAGCCTTCAGCAAGTCATAGTCTTTTTGCTAATGGAGAGTTTTTCCTTGATGCTGTTGGGTGCTGACAGATGGGGTGGTAGTTGCTGAAGGTGTGGGGAGCTGTGGCACTTTCTTATAATAAGAGAACAATTAAGTTTGCCACCTTGAATGACACTTTTTTTCCTTACAGATTTCTCTGTAATATATGATGCTGTTTGATAGTATTTTACCCCCACAGAACATCTTTCAAAATTGGAGTCAGTCCAATCAAACTCTGCTGCTGCTTTATCAATTAAGTTTATGGTATATTCTAAATCTTTTGTTGTCATTTCAACAATGCTGATGACATCTTCACCTAAGTAGATTTCATTGCGAGAAAGCGCTTTTCCTTGTTCATTCTTAAGAAGAAACGCCTCACATCTTCAGGTTTTATCCTGAGTTGGCAGGAATTCAGTCACGTCTTCAGATTCCACTTCTAGTTCTAAATTTCTTGCTATTTCTACCACATCTGCAGTTATTTCCTCCACTAAAGTCTTGAACTCTTCAAAGTCATCCGTGAGAATTGGGATCAACTTTTTGTTGTTAACCACAGTCAATGTTGATATTTTGTTTCATATTTCGGTCAATATTAATATTTTGTTTCATATTGCTGATTTGTTTTGTTAATACTTTGTTAAGAAGCTTTGGGTGTATGCAAGCATGTATGTATGTTGTTTCTTTTCCTACAAGGCATTTGTTTAGTTTTTGGATAGGTGGTACTTGCCTTATAACTAAAAGGACAATTCTCATTTATGAAATAGGTTGTATATGATGGGTATTCATTTTTGTCTGATTAGTAGAGTTAACAAACTGAAAGAATTTTTGAGGATTTTCTTTGTGAAAAGTTATGCATTCAATTTCTTTTATAGATACTGGGCTATATTCATAATATCTTTCTGTTTCGATTGGTTTGGGCAGTTGGTCCATTTTAAGGAATTTGTGTCTGTTTTCTGAATATTGCCTATTTCCTTCCTTATATTGTTTGTCTCTTCTGCATTATTTTTCTTAAATACTTTGACTAGAATTATTTTTTATCTTAAAGAAGAACTATGTTTTAGTATTACTGTTTTTCCCCCTAATTCATTGCACATATTTTATTTCATTAATATCTTATAGCATTCTTATTCCTCATTCTACTTTCATTGGTTTTAACTTTTTAAAAGCTGTTTTCTTAACGTAGAAACATCGATTTTCTGATACGTTCTTGTGCCAAGAATACAGCTCCTTAATTACTGTACCTTTACAATAAGTCTTATCATGTGGAATACATTTCCATGTATGTTTTGCATTTCCATATACATTTTTTAATGAATTTTAATGAGGTAGAATTTTTTAATGCGATTTTAAACTATCAATGTAAATAATCTTTTGGTTTATAGTATTTATTTCATTTACTAATTTTTTAATAAATAAAACTAATTTATTCTTTCATGCAAATAGATTATAAATCTTTACTTAGATTTATTCCAAGATATTCAATGTTTTTGATATTTTTAATGCCACTTTATATGATATTGTTTCAAATATCATTCATTATTTGTTCTTAATTTACAAAACAGGTGATGTTTGTATATTGACCTAGTATCTAGTGATCTTGGTGAATCCACATAGTTTTTGTTGTGGGTTTATTTGCATGTGTGCATATATTATATATATTTCTACTTACAGATTTTTACCATTGAGTTTTATACTTATACAGTGAGGTTTTCAACATAAATGATAACTTTATTTCTTCCTGTAGTAATTACTTTTCTTGACTTCTTCATGAGTCCTTCTGTGCTATGTTGAATAGAGTATTGATAATTAGTATCTTGTCTAGTTTCTTATTTTGGAATCTAGACACATTTTACAATTTTTTGCTAGTTTTTGTTAGTTTTAAGGTTGGTGCCCTTCATCAGCTTAAGGGAATATTTGTTACCATGAATGGGTTCTGAAATTTATCAAATGCTTTTCTACATTTATTGATATAATTATATTATTTGTCTTTTGTATAGTATTTATTTGATGAGTGATTTCTTTCCTCTCTGAATTTTGTATTCCTAACATAAATTGGTATAAAATAAGGGTTGTATTGTGATCATCTTTTTGGGAAGGTTTGAATCAATTTACTAATGTCCTATTAATAAAGGGTTTGAATCTCATATTAATAAGAAAATGTAGAGGTTAACAGCCTTTCCCCTTTTATAAAATAATGTTTTTTTCCTTCTTTTAGCACAAGCCCACCTTACTGTTGTGTGGATTTATATTCACTTCGTACTGGGGAGATGGTCAAGTCCATTCAGTTTAAGACACCTATTTATGATCTCCACTGCAACAAACGGTAAGCACTTTTTCATGTATTTCTTGTGCAATAAGGTAACAAGAAACATGATCTCCCAGGCATGGAACATCCTACCAATTTCATTGGCTACCAGATTTATTTAAAAAAATTCAGAAACACCTAAATTCTGTCTGGTGAAATAGCTCTATGATTTCTTAATGAATAAATTCCAACTTCCCATCATAATCCATTAGGGAGTTTTGAATTTAGTGTAGTAGAACATAACCAGCATTTGTAAAACAAAATGGAAAAGTATCTAAGCAAACCTTTATATATAAAATACATGGCTTTTTAAAATATGCATAATATGTATGCCTTATATATGGTTATTGGTTTATGTTGTGAAATATAGTTTTGTGTAGACTTATCCAAATTTTTGAAAAGCATGTTTCTTAACTGTAAAAAAATGTTTTAAAATATTTTTTATTTCTTCCCATTTCACAATGGAGCTATAACAGGGACTAGATTGATTTTTTTCTTTGAAATTTGTTTTGTACGACCTAGTGTGGTGGCTCATATGTATAATCCTAGTGCTCTGGGAGGCTGAGGAGGGTGGATTGCCTGAGCTCGGGAGTTTGAGACCAGCCTGAGCAAAGTGAGACCCCATCTCTACTATAAATAGGAAAACTAGCTAGGCATTGTGGCAGGCACTTGTAGTCCCAGCTACTTGGGAGGCCGAGGCAAGAGGATTGCCTGAGCCCAAAAGTCTGAGGCTGCTATGAACTATGATACCAGGGTACTTTACCCAGGGTAACAGAGTAAGACTCTGTCTCAAAAAAAAATTTTTTTTTTTTGTAAAATTGTTGGAAAAAAATTCAGATCTTAGTTGAACTTCTACCTGAACTTCTACCTTCTACCTTTAGTAACAATGACAGATTAACCACAGAACATTGCAGGAGAGAGGAACCATAGGAATCTTCTTATTTAGTACTTTTCTTTAACATTGTAGCCAACTGAAGCTGTAGGATGTAAAGTATAAATTTTCCTCCTCATCAAAATGCAGACACCTGAAGCAGAAAATGAAATATTTTATCTCATTTCAATATACTTAAGTGAATCGAGTTAAGTGAATTGTGCTTGCAGATCAATAACTGGAGCATTGAAAATCATTCATAGCCCATATTTGACTACACAAGAGTGAATAGTGCAAGTTGAAATGCAAATTTGAGGCCATCAGCACTTGTTCAAGAGCTCTTGCAAGAAGTGACTTGGCAGAGTGTAGAAGAAAGGAGAATATGGGGGGAATTCATTGATGTAGAAGGGAAATAAGTAGGTGAAGCGCAGGGTCAGAGAGTCATCAGAGACTTCGGTAGTGTAAAAGCACTAAGGAGTCAACAGGGTCTAGACAAGTGCACAGGAACAGATGTAACCTTGGAATTCCTTCTGGTGGTCTGGCAGGCAATTTAAAGGGGATGGTATCTCTAAATAAAAAGAGAGTAAAAAAGAGAAGGTATAAAGTAAGCCTTACTCAACCAAGATAACACCCCCAACTCAGAAGATTACCACTTCCCTACCTTAAGCCCCTAAAATGTACCATTTCTCGTTTAGCAGTTACTCTGTGCCTGCCCCATCATTGTGCAGTCGAATCTTCTCTGAACAATGTGGGGGTTAGAGGCGCTACCCCCAGTGCAATGAAAAATCCACATATAACTGTTGACTCCTTAAAAAACCTAACTAATGGGCTCGGCACCTGTGGCTCAAGTGGCTAAGGCTCCAGCCATGTACACCCAAGGTGGCAGGTTCGAATCCAGCCTGGGCCCGCCAAACAACAATGACGGCTGCAACCAAAAAAAAAAAAATAGCTGGGCATTGTGGCGGGCACCTGTGGTCCCAGCTACTTGGGAGGCTGAGGCAGGAGACTCGCTTGAGCCCAGGAGTTGAAGGTTGCTATGAGCTGAGATGCCACAGCACTCTACCCAGGGGGACAGCTTGAGGCTCCTGTCTCAAAACAAACAAACAAACAAACAAAAAAAAACTAACTAATGGACTGCTTTCTTTTGGAAGCCTTTTTTATTTTTCATTTTTTTGGAAAACTTTGATAATATAATCAATCAACTCGTAATTTTTATGTTATGTGTATTATATGCTGTATTCTTACTGTTAAGTAAACTAGAGAAAAAATGTTATTAAGAAAGTCATAAGGAAGAGAAACTAGATTTTTTATTCCTTAAGCAGTAGTAGATCATCATCATAAAGGTCTTCATCCTCATTGTCTTCATGTTGGGGAGGCTGAAGAGGACCAAGAAGAAATGGTCTTGCTCTTTGTGGCAGAGTGGAACAAATCCATGTCTAAGTGGACCTGCACAGCTGAAGAAGCACCTGTTACTCACGGGTCTACTGTAGACTTGCTGTGCGAGGGGTCAGATACCTTGGCTTTTTAATTCACATCTTTAGATTGAGAGGAAGTATATTTGAGGAGCTATATTTAAGGAATTATACCCATGGATCCTCATTTGTACCTGGACCTGATATAGATGATGAGACTTACCAGGGGATGAGGTTTTGGAGATTTTTTTTTTTTTTGAGACAGAACCTCAAGCTGTCCCCCTGGGTAGAGTGCTGTGGCATTACAGCTCACAGCAACCTCCAACTCCTGGGCTCAAGCGAGTCTCTTGCCTCCGCCTCCCA
>CAUYTI010027439.1:0-45919 GCA_963575145.1 Galago senegalensis
TTAGAGTCTCTTTTATAAATTGAGGTGCATTCTGGTTGGGTGCATAGATATTGATGATTGAGATCTCATCATACTGAGTATTGCCCTTAACAAATATAAAGTGGCCATCTTTATCTTTGGTTACTTTTGTTGGTTTAAAACGTATTGTATCTGTGAATAATATTGCAACACCTGCTTTTTTCTGCTTTCCATTAGCCTGGAATATATTTTTGTTTTCTTTTAAGAAATAACACATGACACCCCAGAACAGAGGGAAGAGCCATTTGAACTGGGCCTTCTATTCACAGCTCAACCAAGCTGCCCAGGAGCTGTGTCCGCAGTGGAAGCCAGGGATTTGCATGAATAGACACAAGTTTGCTCCATTGCCTTATGATTTCTCTTTAGTAAAAGTCAACCCTTTCTCCTCTTCTTCCTTATTTGAAAACTTTATTAATAGTTTGTATTAGTGTTTCTCTGTGTGGCTGCTGTTGCAGTTTATGTAAAACAGCAGAAGGCCTTTTCATTTAGCTGGTGTAACGTTTGCTGCTGCTGTGTATCCATACAATGAGGAAGGGGAACAATCTACTTAATCAGTTCTAGACACCATCCTGTCCACTATACAAAATATACTAAAACTTCCCTATGAAGGGAAATATGAGAAATTAGAAGAAAAAAGAAATCTTAGTAGGTAACAGAAGGCAGAGCCCTTCATTTGGGAGAGGGAGAGAAATGTTTCCAGGAATCAGAGGCAAATGAGAGCCACTAACATTCTTGGAACTCATTGGGAAGATGAGAATCAGTGTGTAAGAGGCTGGGGTGAATTCCATAAGCTGTACAATGAACCCCAGAAGCTGGTGGACCCCTGGAGTCTGGAGGCAAACTATAGCAGTTGGTGGACTTCTGGGCCTGGGTATGAACACCAGCAATGAAGGGTGAAGCCCAAGAACTGCAAGTAGACCCCAGAAGTTGGTGAGCGATTCCTGGTGCCAAGATGAGATCCAGAAAGACAACAGAGGCAACATAGTAGTCCAGGGAGCTCTGAAGACATAAGGCCTGTGAAAGAGGGGATAAAACCTCAGGGCAGTGATGCCAAGAGGGGGGATTATTTATCAGCTGGGTAGAAGCCCCTTCACTCCAGGAGGCCTGGTGTGAGTGGACCCCCACTGTTCCAGTGTGTCCAAAACTGGCCTGGATCAGCCTCTCTGCTCATCACTATAAAAGTGATGGTCTTCTAGGACTCAGTGGCTATCCATGAGTCCTTATAGCACCTGTCCAGGAGTTCAATTCTCTGTCCCCAAGCAGAAATGAGACAATGGCAGGGCTAAATGACCTCTAAATAGTCAATCTGGAAGAGGAGGAGGTTCTGCAGTCCACTTCTAGATTTATTTGCATGGGTATTTTATAGTGTAAAGAGATCATTTTCATTAGCCCCTTCATCCCCACCTTGACTTTGTCCAGCTCTGTCTGGGCTGCTTGCCTTTGAGCTTCTCTCTAGATCAGTTTGGTTTGATTTTTTTCCTTGAGTATGTCTTAGGTACTCACCTTTTTTGTTAGGAACTTGCATTTGTTTGAAACCAAGTTATTATTCATAGACTATGGAATCCTGTTGTTGTCAGTGATCTTGGCAGGCGATTTCAGAGAGGCTGTCTGTGTGGCTGGCTGCTCTCTGAAAAAGGCCATCCCTAGTTCTGGTCTTGCCTCTACCCTTTATTTGTGATAGAAGTACAAGTTGAGTGGCTTTATGTTTCTTCCAATAAACATGCCCATGTTTAATTAAAGAAGGAAATGTAAAAAAAAAAAAAGCCCTAATCAGAACAAACTATACGTGTCCAAAGAATAATGAAAAATCAGTGTTTCCTCTATATTGGAATGGCTGAGAAGTTCATGGTGCTCCTAGTTAGAACTTAAAGCCCCAAATTCTTCTAAAACCAAAGCTGGTGCCCAACCAGTCTCTGCCACTCTATGTGAGCCCCAGTTATTAGCAGAGATAGTTCTAGCAGCTGAATGTCTACCATCCACGCTAATACCCTCTGTCTTAGAGTTACATATTTTGATCACTCCACTTGTAAGCATTTCCACAGCCTTCTTGCTTGCAAGCTTGTAAATTGCTTTGGTTTAAATACACTGGATCTGTCCACTCCACCCCTGGGGTATCCCAGCCAGATAGTGCAGCCATTGAACAAGGTGCTGGGCCACTGCAGCAAGACCTCACTTTCTTATCTCTGTTTGCCTTAGGCTTATTTTTCTTAATAAGTTTGGCCTAGGGATTCCTGTCTTCTGTTCTCTGAGCATTTAGTCTAAGTGCTCATCAGTCCAGCACATCCAGGTACGTCTGTGTCTCCACATTCTGTTGTTCCTGTCAGCTTAGGACCAGCCCCTTTCACCACTGGGGAGAATACTGATTTTCTCTGATTTTGTCTAATTTTTTCCTTTTCTACAAATAATCTAGTTCCAAATTCCTTACATGGCTGGATTGATCCTAACATATGGCTTTAGCATTTTGGAAGTCACAAATGCTAAAGTCACACTCGGTGGTTTGCTTTTTTTCTTCCTCACCCAAGCTCCTGTGGTTCTCATTGCATGTCAGTTTAGGCCCCCCAAAGCATATTCCCAGCCCCATTTTTAGTGGGGGTCAGACTGGAATCAGAAGAGTTGGTTCTCTGCTTCCAGAATCAGAGCTCTGTGGCCAAGTTCTGTTTCACAAGAGATGGATCTGAGTCAGAGGCCTTCCTACTCTCCCTTCTCTCACACTGCTGGGGTAGAGTCCAGGTGTGACTTCTACACAAAGAACTTATCTGAAATTCTCTATGGTCAGGGGAAGAGCCCTGGAAGTCATGATGCTTTTTACTTCAAGAATGAGGTTTTTCCCCCCTTTTTTCATGGTAGTGTGAGGCTGCATTATGTTTACATTTATTTTTATATTTGTATATCCTTTGGGAGTGAATGATGAGAGAATCCTGGGCTTTCCAATGTGGGGACAACTTGCTGGAGGTTCTTTGTAGAATCTCACTTTTTTGGTACTGGGAAGAAAGTGATGGATGTTAGAGCCAAAATGGGAATGCATGCAAGTACACTTGTATTGAGATGTGTCTGCTAGAGAGATTAGATCAGTCTTCTGGGGTCACAATGGATCTGGGAAGTTATGAACACCTCTCCAAGGAAGAGAACCGTCCCAGAAGCATTGATGTGCTCTCCTACTTTGCACTGCTTCTGAGGAGTTAAGAGCTTTTCTCAATTGACACACATCTGAGGGTCACGATGGACCCTCCTTGGGTGAGATGAGTCTTTTGCTGATGGCTCTCAGGATGACACAGCTCTGGGAAATCACAACAGCCTTTCTAGAGAGGCCTGGATCCAAGGTGAGAATGCCTGTGGGAGGGCAGGCCCTCGTTCTTGATTCCATTGGCCTTGGTCCTAAAGGCCTCCATCTGTATCCCCACCCATGTTTACCCCATATGAAAGTCATCTTCCTCTTCCTTCTTTTTCAGTTTAGTAGTAGAAACAGATTGCATCATGATCAGCTCACATAGGGTCCTCAACTTTCATCCTCCTCCCACTGACCCTGATAAGCTCCTGTGCTTTCTGCACCTCTTGCTACTCATCAGCACCAGTGACAAATGACTCCCCAGATGTGTGACCACTGAGGGTGACGGAGCAGCGGCCACAGCAGCAGCATATTAGGCTTTGCGAGCATCGGAAAGTCCACCCAGTTTCCTAAGTTAGATCTCCAAGGGAAATGGAACTGGGTGAGGATCCACTTGGGGCCTCAGAGCTTTGGGAAACTACTTATTCAGACCCTAAGAAGATCCCTCTATTTTTTTCAAGTGAAGCAGCTAATGCAATTAGCTTAGCCATGGTCACAGCCAGGTATTTGGGCAATGTCCAAGTAATTAATTGTGCTAATCATACAAGGAAAAAGGTATTAAATAATGTTCAGATCTGCTTACCCTTTTTAATAATTAAAAAAATCTAAATATATCTTGACAATTTCTTTCCTGATCCAGTTACACGATCTCCTTCAGTGGAGATGGACATAGTTTCTTATTATTTAATAGTTGATTTCTTCTGCCCTTTTCATGTGAGTCAACCTAAGCCAAACAAGGGAAACTGGTTTGCCTCTGCTTTGTGAAGGAAGCAGTGCCACACTGGCATGTGGAAACAATGCTTGTACAATATCAACTTCTCGCAGTGAGTAATTCTGAGATTCAGTCCTGGTGTGAACGCACCATCGAGAGACGGGTGCTGATGAGCAGACCTCCTTCCTTGGCTTCTCTGTCCAACTATAAGTGGGGTGGCAAGGGACTCTCCTCCCAGGAATAGCATGGCTCAGGGGCGGTGGCATGTGAGCGTGTGTGACAGTATGACAAATCTGTAGCTGGACCCTGCATGTGCCCATGCAGCGAGGAAGGAAGGCTATGCCTGCCAACCCCACGGCCGGCATGACTGCAGCGGTTCACACGATACAGTAGCTAGTGATAAATGAATCATTCTCCAGGGCCACATGGAGAACATGCAAGTAAATAAGCTGGGAGGCAAGGACACCTGGGAACTGGTCAACCACAAGGACCACTTGGTCATGTACTCCTCCAGGCTGGGTCCTTATCTGACTCCATTCATCTCTGCAGACCCAGGTACAGTGAGACTCACTGGGGGGTTCTGGGCAGTTGGTTAAACAGGTCTCAAGGCTGTAGGAAGAGGAGGAGCCTCCATAGGCACTCCAGGTTGCCAGCTCAGCCAAAGTCCTCAGTCTTTTTCTTTCAAGAAGGTTGGATTTTAATTTTAACCAGGATCAGCCTGAGCAAGAGACTGTACAGTTTTCCTGTCTGCACCATTTACCTTAAACTAGCAGGGTTGTGAGCCTTCCAGTGACTGTAGGGGCACAACTCCTCTTATAGGGAATCTAGTTCCAGTATTTTCAGGATCCTTATAAGCTTTGTGATTTGTATTACTCAGTCTTCACTCTCCTAACTCTTCACAGTCCTTTGAAATCAAACATTTCACATGTGGGAGCCTGGAATTACTCTAGGAATCTGGGAGTTTGGCACTTGGCTCCATTTGTGGGGGTTTCATGCCTGGAGTGTGATAGATAGAAACCCCCCACTCTACAACTTTACTCTAGTTAGAGTGGCTGAATGTATCACTTTCTTAAAGACAAATGTTTTGTAAAGACTCGGTATTTTTTTTTTCTCAAAATGAGAACTTATATTCTGAAACTCTTTGCTCATTTGAAAATTTTTTTTCACAGTAAAAACACATATAAATAAAATACATCATAAAGGAAAGATTGCATTCCTAATTTGCCTTTCTATAAACTCATTCCCTTCAAAAAGATCAGCTGAGACTTCATATAACAACACAAAGTGGTGACAGGTCCTTTGTCATTTCTGCGATATAAGTTAAGGAGATCAGCTCTTTATCTGCCGTATTATTCAGTTATCACCTCCCCAGTCACAGGCTGCAAGGCATGCCACAGAAGCTCTGGACCAGAAAGGACATGTCTACATTTTCAGTCTACCATCTGTGCCTAATATGCACCTTGATGGACATGAAGTTTCAGCAAATGAATACTAACCACAATCACTCCATGGTAGATTACCACACATTTTGCAACCTAGCTGATAATCCTACTTTTACTTCACTAGGCTTTTTAGAAGCTAAGACTAAGATATTTGCATTGAAAATTCAATCAAAAATACCTTCTCTCATCTCCAGATAAGCACAGAAAATTCTAGAACAAAGATCTATGCATCAGATTCCTACCAGAGCTCTGCTTGCTTTGGGATTAAGAGGGAAAATCTTCAGAAAGCATCTAAGTCATTTAATAAAATCTAAAAGCATCTAAGTCATTTATTAAAATACTGAGCAGAGAGACATTCCTTTGTAGGAGAAAGCTTAGCCTTTTGTAACTGTGGGCTCTGGAGCATGACTATAGTGTATCCAGGCCACTTACTGGTTCATAGTGTATCCAGGCCACTTACTGGTTCTGTGACCTTGGACGAGATACCTAGCCTCCCTAAGCCTCAGGGCTCTCCTTTGTAAACTCAGAATAAAAGAGACATACACTTTAGCACAGTGTCTAAAAAGTAAGAGCTCAATAGAGTATAGCTGTTATAACCCTTGTGAGTATGGCATCACCCAAGTCACTCAGACAGCAAGTCAAGTTTCTGGGGACTGAAGTGGTGTCATTTCTCACTCCCACTCAGCCTCTGTGAGGCTCATCCAGCTTCCTGCCAATCAGGTGTATGCCTTTGCCTCTCCCTTCCATAAAACACCAGGATAATCACTGTGAACAATACTGCCTTTGTGTTTAAAGGCATGATCACTTCCATTTTCTTATCTGATCCCTGCAATAACCCTGCTAAGGTGAATGAAGAAGATAGTGTTATGTCCGTGTTAAAGGTGAGGAAATAGAAGCAAAGAGCTTATATGACTTGTCTAGATTAGCAAGAACAGAGGGAAATACAAAATAAGGTCCTTCTTGCTATATCTCAGGGCTGAGTAGAAGGTGTTTGGCCAACAGGAGTGGCCCCCAAGCTGGAGGTCCTGGCAGCAATGACCTCTGGTCCGTGCCGTTGCTCAAGTTTTGCTGCCGTCCCTGGGATCTTTGGGGGTGGGGAGCATTTTCTCCCCAACATTCTAGGACACTAGATCCATAATGTGCTACCTTCACTCTGAAATCCAAGCAGCTGGAGGCACCTTCTTATTCTTCCCAACATGAAGAATACCTTCCCAAGGTGGCACCAACAGGTGTTACTAGGAAGTGCCTGGCTAGAGCAAGTCATGCTATTCCTGTACATATACCCTTCAACCAACATTGCTATATAGTTGATATATCCCTGACAGGCTCTGAAACCAGAGGCAGCTCTGAAAGGAAAGGAAAGTTTTAAGAAAGCTCCAGTGCAGCTAGAGGAGACAGGTGAGGATGGAGGGGTGTCGCGACCCATCGGGCCCCTACGGCCCAGGTCTCAGTTACTGCAAGAAGGAACCAGGCAAGACACGGATTAGAAGTACAAGCTTGTGGAAGGCGGGCTAGCCCTTACTTTCTGGGTAGCCCCAAGCAACCTCCGCAACAGCCTTTTATTTAGACAGAATAATACAGGTGAGAGGAGTTATTAACAATGATTAAGTGCTGAGGGCACGGGCTCTTTCTCTATAAGGAGCTCTTGTAGACAGTGGCCCGAGGGTCCACCCCTGAGCTGCAGATCATCTTGCTCAGATGTCATCTGGCTTTTGGCATCCCCTACAGAGGGGACTTCTGTTCTGTATAAGGCCATGCAGCTCCAGCAGCCAGGTAGGTCTTGCGCACACTCACTGGTCCAGGGCAATTATAATGATTGTAAAGTCATTGAAATAATCCTGGCTGTACAGCAGAGTAATGCATGAAGCTTTAATAATTATGAATGTGAGGGCCTCTCCCAGACCAATTAAATTAGAATCTTTGACATTAAGATCTAGGCCTCAGTATTGTTTTTTACAATTGTAGTGAGGTATAATTGATGTACAATAAACTGCACAATATTTAGTGATCAATCTTATGTGTGAGGACATAGGCATACATCCCAACCCATCATCACAGTCAAGATAATGAGTGCATACAATACATGTTTCCTCATGCCCTTTGTAATCGTTCTCTACCTCCTCCATCCCTATCCCAGGGCAAACACTGATCTTTTTGTTACTGGAGATTAATTTAGATTGCATTTCTAGAATTATATGTAGAAGGAATTATGTAGTATGCTCTCTTTTGTCTGACTTTTTAAATGCAATCATAATTATTGTGAGATTTCTCTATGTGTGATTTCCTTTTTATCATTAAGTAGCATTTTATTATATGGATGCACCGCAGTTTATCTGTTCAACTGCTGCTGGACATCTGAGTTGCTTCCAGTTTTGGACTATTACAAATAAAGATTCTACTGAACACACATGTATAAGTCTTTATGTGGATGAATCTTTTATTTTCTCTGGGATAAATACCTAGAAGTGGAATGCTGGATCATATGGTGATCATACATTTAACATTTGAAGGTGCTTCTAAACAGTTTTCCAAAGTGGTTGTACCATTCTGCATTTCTACCAGCAGTAAATGAGCACTCCAGTATCCACATCCTCAGCATTCTTGTATGTGATGGAATCTACTGTATCTCATCATGATTTTAGTTTCCATTTCTGTAATGACTAAGGATGTTGAATATTTTTTAATGTACTTTTTTGCTATCTGTATCTTCTTCAGTGAAGTTTATGTTCAAACTATTAGGAATAAGACACAAATATCAGTTAAAAAATAAGTAAAATCTTCCTGCACTTAACATGCAGCCAGGAGCAAGTATCAGAACCTGATCAGAAAACTGAGTGCCAACCTCTTTGTTGCAGATCTAACTATACCGTTTCCATAAGTTGTACAGGTCCTACCAAGTGGTAGGACCTACTGATACAATTCACTGAGATATCTGTTCAATCTGATCACTCATCATTTTTACTTAGTTACAGTTTTGCTACAATAAATTTTAAAGAAAGTATGTTATTTCAGCTAAAATTGTGACAAAGTTATGACTATGGTGAAATGGAAGGGAAAATGGTTTTAGGGCCTTCATGTATAGAGTTGACTGCACAATTTGTAGAAGGCTCCATTTACATAGAATATGTCATGAAACAATGCACAACTGACCCAAATGTATGCAGGAAAACTGAACAGTCTTCATGTGCAAAATCTAGGTGCTAGGTCTCACTTTCTAACTATTCATACACAAGGAAAAAAGACAGTTGGATCTCTGAATCTCGGTTTCAAATATGAAATGGTGCTGACTGGTGTTTACAAGACAGATGTCAATGAGATGGGATGGTGCTGGGGTTCAGCAACTCTAAATAGTTATAGGAGTTTCGTAAGGAAGTCAAATGAGCGAAGTGGGTCAGGACAGAGAGGCAACAGGGGACTGATAGGGACTGTGACAAATGGTTGCAGGACTGTCCAATCTACAGTGGGCAGGGCTGGGGCTGCAGGCTGATACTGTGAGGATTGCCTTTGCTTATCTGTGGTGTCAGATATCATGAAAAGTATGCACAAACTTTTTTTTTGTTGTTGTTAATGAACTTTCATTAGTGTTTGTGTATTTAATGTGTGTTCTAAGACAACTCATTCTTTCAATGTGTGGCAGAGGGGAAAAAAGTTGGACACCCCTACCAGAGTGTTGACCCTGTCTACTAAGCTCTATCTGATTATGGCCTTGCAAAAGTGCTATCCCAGAGTTGCCAGAGCTTCTGTTTTTCCAAGAGAAGCCAGAAACTAAATGTATCTGTAGTTCAGATGTAGTCCACTGATAACATTCAAAAGAGCTTTATAATTTATAAGGCATCTTACAAATTTAAAGGGCAAATTGTGTGTCTTAAAGCTGTGAGTCAGTCAGTCTATGAGGGACTGCTGTAGACGTCTATCCTGCATTCCCTCTTCTGTCCTTCTTGTGAGAACCATTCAAAGACTGGGTTCATAACCAAGTTTGAGACAAACATCTTATTGCACCTTCCTGGCCACAGTGAGTGACCTAAGGATGACATGTACCCAACTAGGAAAAACAAAAAAAAAAAAAAAAAAAAGAAAGAAAGAAACGAAAACCTCTCCAGGGATTTTCCCAGCCAGAACTAACAGAGAAGCTCTCCTGCCTGTCTGGATATGAAACCTTAAGGTGAATATCCAGAGCTGCCTGTGACCATGCCCCATGCTGTTTGAAGAAAAATCATTTATTCCCGGACAGCACAGAGACAAGTGAGAGAGTTCTTGTCCTGGATATCAATAGGCTCTTTATAAATTTTTGTTACATGATCTAGTAAATTTGAGACAAGGCTTGCTTGAGGGGGGTTTTTACTGTGTGCAAGCAAAGGGATTCTAACTACTGCACTTTGTCATCTTCAAGTGTAATGGCAGAAGATGAGTCTTCATAGATTTTCAACACATCCTCATGGTATTTGACTCACAGACAGAAGTTACCATGGCGAGAAATGTGCTCTGAGTTAGAAGGTGGAAAAGTGGCAGTGATATTTCAGGGAAAGCTGTGCAGAATTCTCTGTGCTGATTTGAATACCAGCACCTGGGGTGTTTTCTACATTTGAAAGCTTAGATCTGAGCTCTGAGGAGCTTTTGGGAATGACAAGGCTATAAGAAGGGGATTGATACTAGAACACATATGAGATTGAAGCCAATGGTATAACAACAGTTTATTAATTTGTGCTGAAAATAGAACTGATATATAGAATACTTCCATTAGCATTTTAAGTATACTATGTTCTTAAGCTACACAGGAAGCCGCTTTGCTCCAATTGTTCTGATGAAGCATTATCAACAGGGTTTGGATTCTGTGTTCAGTGTGCCTACTACATACAGTCTAATCAACATAGGAAGCAACGTCACAATCAGAAAGGTATAATGGCATTGAGAGAAAATAATGCAGTGCATATATTTTACAGGACAGGTGATGTAGCCTTTGGATTCTGAAATATTTGATGTTCAATTTTGCCAAGATTCCCTCTCTCCTGGATAGTACTCAAATGGGCATGGTCAGTATTTGTCTTACTGATTTTCCTTTCTCTGCCATACTATGGCTGTTCAACTCCTTTTCTGCTGGAAACATTCTTTCTCTATATATTTCAATGCACTCAGTTGATTAGAAGTGCAGTGGTATGGGGGGCTTCCCAATGACCTACAGCACTCAGGAGCACAGACTGTGTACATCTCTTCCCAACTCTACTTTCAGTGACGTCACATCCATACTGGCAGCTTGAAATCAGTCATGGTGGAAGTATTTACACCACAAAAATTGGCACACATGGAATAATCGGGGTACTTTTTAGCCCCAGGAAGCTGGTTATTCAACATTGACCAGCATACACCAGTTATAAGTACAATTGGCCCAACAGCCCATTACTTCTTGCAAGCATATATTTCTACTTTGATCCATTATGAGATGACCTTATGTTGGACATTTAGACAACAATTTATTGGCCTTATTTCTAAGATTGTAGAGGGTCTCTCCCTTTGTCTACGGCCCTTATGATAAAGGGCTTACCCAGATAAGGCTTCCCCACAGGAAGCAGGTCCTAGGCAGACATCTCCTAACTCTCAGTACAACATTCCCACCACACCTGTCACCTACCAAAACAACTGTTCGTGTGGAGGAATTGTTCCTAGCTAGGGGAAGGATTTGTAATCCTTCTAAGTTGCTAGTATTTACATAATGGATTGATTCTCCTCTGAATATTTGTATTTTCATAGCCTGCAAAAGAGTGCCAAGTGGTTGAGATTTCTGGTGACACTGCAGGCTAGCAAGGGAGTCAACTGGGATGGAGGAGCATTACCAACATTTCTTAAATTCTCTTTGGTTAATCATTACCCAGTTGTGACCCTGCTGATTAATCCTGCAAATCTGGAAATAAGAAATGTTGACAATAATAATGATAAGAATGATGTTTACAGAATTAATCAGTAAATGCCCTCCTGATAATGTCCCAGAGGATCTCTACAACTTTTACTAACCTTTAGATAGAATAGGTAAATTGATAAAGCTTGGTCAGAATCTCTATGACCCAATAATATGAAATCACTTGTTGAAAAACAAGGATTACCTGCAATTTGGAAGACCCTGGAGAAGTTTGCTCTCTCCTTGTTTTGCAAATATACCAATGATGATATCCAGAAACAGTGTAGTAACTCACAGGAAGGAAACATAGGCCTCCCCTGTCCCAGGAGCATCTCCCCTATTTATATCATCCTGCCCACTCCTGACTTCTGGGACTTCCACTTCCCTGGAAATTTACTTCTAGATGTAGTAACCTGGACACACCTGCATATGCTTAATCAGCACATATGTTGGGGAATACACCTTTGGTACAACCTCCAGGAACTTCATCCAGGAGCTGCTGTCTGGTGTTCTTGGGGGAAGATGGCTCAGTGGCAGGTCTGAGCTGGCCTTCAGTCTGCAGGCTGCTGAGGGAGGTCTGGGCAGCTTTTGCCCATTCCTTGGAGACTTAGCTGTGACTTTCCATTCTCTCACATTTGTTTCTCGTTCAGCTCATGGTGTCTTTCATTTCAATGCCTATTATCTTAGGGACTCATTGAACTCATCCAGGAGGAAAGGAAGTGGACCTGCAGTGTGTGAAGCAGTTTACTGAAGATGTGATTGATTGGATATTAGAAAAGTAGGACTTAAGGATGGATAACAGGTAGAATTCTGAGGACCTTACATTCCCAAGACATAATGGTCAATATGTACAATCTTTGGTTAAGAGTTATGTTTTCTAGATATCTGATTTCTATTCACATGTACTCACCTTTCACAAAATGAATTATGCACTAATTTTTGAATTAAGAACTAACCCTGGAGCCTTAGAATAATGAATCTTCATATTTCTATGATACCTCATGATATGCAAAGCATATTATTTCATTGATCTTTACAAAAACTCTATAGGGTCAATATTTTTATTACCTGTATTTTGTAGACAGGAAATTAAGGCTCATAAAGGTTTAGAGACTTTCCTAAAAGTGTTATAGAAGAACTAAAGTTTGAACCCAGGGATACAGAATCCAAAGTAAAAGCTTAAAAACAGACGAAAAATCCAAAACCCTACCATAGCTCCTTACAGAAGCACTTCAGGGCAGCATACATTTCAAATTTGATCTTAAGCTCCTTTTTCCTATTAAAGTTATCAGAAATTCTGGAAGCTCTCATTAGGCCATAGCCTTTCCTATTATACTGACTTTTCTAGAGGTTTTAGATAGTGATATTTCAAATTGAAGTAATATCAATCAATATAGTACTGGGTGGACTTTTTGTAGCTATAAAATAAAAAAATCTGTATTTTACTGAATATTGGTCCATCTTAGTGAGTGTGCCTTTTTCCTAAACAAAATAGAACCTAATACTAGAGGAAAGGAGCCCAAGACTCCTACTGTCAGGATCTAGACAATTCAGTGCACCTGTTAATACTCTAGTCTGTGCACTGTTTGGAAAGGTCAGATGAATCCTTGTAGGTGAAATTACTTCTACAAATGCTATGGTTCTCTATGTAGATGGGAATGTCACCTTCACATGAAAAAAGTGAGCTTTGGACAGGCAAGGAGCATCTAAATATACTCATATTTAGGAGTGGCTTCCAGACACATATGGGACTTAATGAGAACTGGTTTGTGACTCTTTTAGGCATCACCCCTTCCATCCTACCCCAACATCAAATTGTTGCATTCATTCTCAAAGTCTCAAAGCCCTTCTCACTAAACACTCATTTTTTTTTTTTTGGCTGGGGATGGGTTTGAAACTGCCACCTCTGGCATATGGGGCTGGTACCCTACCCTTTTGAGCCACAGGCTCTGTTCTCATTGTGGGTTTTTAAAAATACTTTTAAAATCATGTAAGTTTAACTTTGGGTGATTGCATTGGCCAAAGCAACCATCTTACACTTGGAAACTTCTACCCCTTAGCCAGGTGCCTTCTGGTTGTGTTGATGGCAATGAGGCAAGACTGTCTCCAACCCCATCCTTGCTGGGGCTTCCTGGGCACTGTTCCATAAGAAAGAAGGCTTTGGGTTGGGAGAAATGATCTTTCTAGAGGCAGAAATATATCAAGATAAAAGGGCAAAAATAGTTCTGCAGGTAAAGACTTAGAAGCCCAGAAGGTACGCAGTACATGCACTTCAGAGTGGGAGTGACCAGGAGTGAGACTTGGAGTGGGAGGCAGAAAGGAAGTGCAAAGATGCCTGTAGGAAAGGCCACGCTTTGCAGATGAAAGGGGAAGTCCAGGAGCTAAGTCTATAAGCTCCAAGCATTTGTCTCTTTGACTTTAAAATTTTTTTTTTCTAGATTGGCCTATTAAATAGGCCACACCAAGACACCTAGAATAAGCAGCCCCCTTATAATTTTTATAATTTCTTTTCGATTATCATTTAGTTCATAGTTTCTTCTCTATAAAAATAATCTCATTTAAAAATTGCATATTAGCATGCAATCTGCAGAGATGCTGTGCAATTTTATATCATACTCAAACCTCAAAGTCCAAACATGTTGTTGGCATCTGTTTTGCAGGTAGGTACTGCAGGGGGGATGAGATGACCCAAAAATGTCAAGAGGAAGAGACGTGGCCTTTTGGAGACTATACTGAGTGTGCATTGATAAGGGGACAGTGGGTGATCCTTCTAGAGCAAGGCCTAGGGGTTAACTTTAGGGGTCCAGAAATTTTACTTTATCAATACCCCAGGATCAAATTAATCTTTTGGGTGACCAACTCATAATGGCTCAACTCCCCAAAGAATAAAAAGAATGACTCTTGACAGCCAGGACCATTATCTTGTTAGGGGCTAAACTGCTAACTCATTTACTCTTGCAGTTAATAGGGTTCTTGGGGAGCTGAATCTATTACAAGACCAGGGACTCAGCAAGGTGGGGGCATCCAGAAGCCAGACAGACTTATGTCTTCTTCCCAGAATTGTTCTGGAAACATGCTAAGTTCCTGTTTTCTGACCCTTCTCTTTTGAGCCCTCAGGTCCATCACTCTCCTGCACCTTCATATTCACTGACACCACTGATGAGGCTCGGGCTTCCTTCATTTTCATTCATTATTTCAACTCCCAGGCCATACTTTGATCCTGGCTCTCTAGCTTTGGTCTGGAAACATCTTGACCTCTAGGGCAACTTTCAGCCAGCTTCATCCAAGGTGTATGGATATTGTTGTCAACAACAGATACCATGTATAGCCACAACAGTGAACATTTCCTGAGCACTTACCATGTGCCAAGCACAGTAATGAGTGCCTAATATTCATCAACTCATTTAATGTTCATATCAACCCACTATGGTAGGTACTAATAATTAGCACCATTTTATAAATGAGGAAGCAGAGGTAACTGGCCCAAGGCCACCAGTTAGTAAGCAGGGAAGTTGGGATGTGAGTCTATGTCATTTTGACTCTGGAGGCAGGGCTCTCAACCACCGGGTAATCCTGCCCTCCAGACATAATCTTACATCCTCTGCCTGAGAGCATCTCTCTGTAGCCAATAAATGAAATGGTTATAAGTGATTTCCTTGTTGAAATTTAAGCTTAAAAATTGGTTTGGAGTATATTTCTCAAAAATTAATCTATGACCTGGGGGGGGGTACCTACAGAGAGAGGTAATAAGAACACATTTGTGAAAGTTAAGCAGCCCACACCATACTGCTTATAGCATAACCCTGGGAAAATACATACTGTGTGGCAAGCTTAGGCAAAGTGATGAGTAAGACACAGACACACATATGACTCTGGCCATGCTGGGAGACAGCCAAGAATGACTGCCACCTCTAGCCCAGAGGGGCCACACCTCCCAAGGGCCCCAAGGGGCAGGCCTCCTTCAGAGGCTGCTTGTTATTTCCCACACCACAGCAAACAAAGAAGACTGTTTCTATAATTGTCTCTGTGATTCAGACTCAGTGAAGCAACAAGCCGTTGGTGCTTATTTATGAAGAAAACACTCATTGTCTTAAATCGCTTTCCAAAAGAAGAACAATGAAAAGTAGTTCTGAGAGGGTTCAGTGGCTCACACCTGTAATCCTAGCACTTTAGGAGGCTGAGGTGGTGGATCACTTCCACCCAGGAGTTTGAGGCTGCAGTGAACTATGAGGAAGCCACTGCACTCTAGCCTGGGGGACAGAGCGAGACTTGTCTTAAAAAATAAAAGAAAAAGTTCTAAGGCCTATTTAACCGAGGCAAACATCTCTCATTTTCTCATGTATGCCTCAAAATTTTAAAGAATAAACAAAAGCTAGATGTGACTGGAAACTGCTTGAGTTAGTGTGAAAGAACCAAATTGCAGGGGGTCGGGCATCACAGGTAATTCCCAACCCCCATTTTAACCACTAAAGAGATTTTACAGAACTGCTGATGGGTTGTCAATAATTACTTTATTTAGCATCTGCAAGGTGCACAGCATTGTATATAGCTTGAAAATGTCAAATTGACTTTTTGTCACGCCCCCCATAAAGGCCACCCTCAGGTCTGTGGTTCTGTGGGTCTTCCTCCTGTGTTCCAGGAGCGTGGTGCTGGTACATGACTGCTCCAGTTCCCATGACGTGTTACAAGTATCCATCATACCAGGGATTCTCACTACCAGATTATGAACTTCTCAAAGATAAGAGCCATGCATTGTTCGTCTCTGCAGCCTTAATGTGCAAATACACGTGTGGGAGATGAATACAGGATTGAATGGATGAACAGTGCTTCATTTTGGCTCCATCTCTCAACACCCTAGTCTGCGTTTAGGTGAAAGACTGATGCTGAGTGAGAAGCCAATGCTCAAAAGGCACAATGGAAAAGAGGAACATCCAAAGACATAGCTGATCCCCAACCAGAAAACCAGCTCCTTAATGATAGAGAGCTGCTGACCTCTCCAGGGGCCTGAGAACACAACAGAGCCAAGTTAAGTTCCATATATAGATCAAAAGTCTTTAATCCCAAGTTGGGATTCATCAACCCAAACTCCTACCCCAAAGCCCAAAGCAGCTCACTGGGAACAGCCCAGCAGTCCAGCCAACTGGATGGAGGGCTTCAGGCCCTATGCAGGCAGTTCCAGCGAACCAGAGTCACAGCTAACACTAGCAGTCCAGGGAATAGGGTCTCAGCCACCTAACTTTAGGATACTTTTTGCTTTATTGTCCCTTCCCAGATTTCAAGAAGCCACACAAGAATAAATAGACACTCAACAATTGGAGGTGAAAAAGAAGGTATTTCCCAATGATTCTCAAGAAGTAGTTTGCACGCTATGCTCCCTGCACAGTGCTATGGGGCTCATGCTACCATGGGTGCCTGCTTTGGGCCTTTCAGTATGTGAATATGTGCTATAAGGAAATGAGGGTTCCATGGGGTGCAGTAACAAGGACGTTGTATGTAGATGGCTAATTATTTTATCACACATGTCAGATTCAATAGATTGCTCAGGCCTGGAGACTGATGGATAAGAAAATCCTGCTGTGGTTCAGGGAGACACACTCCCTGTATTTGACACCCCAAGTGTGATAGGGCACATGCAGACCTCCTCGGCTCCTGATCTGCCCTCAGCCAGCCATGAGAGTGAGGGCCAGCCTACTGCTGCCCTGGGCCTCAGGTTGCTTATCAGATGAGACTGGTCAGACTATCCCAGTGGTCATTTCTAAGATCCCATCTTTTATCCAGCTGGATGTTTGACCCATCAGTACCAAGGCAAACTCTGCCTTCCATTCACCTTCACACTGCTGAAATGAAGAGATGTCCAAGGACAGACTTTTATGCTCACCAAGAGAAGTGTTGCTAAATCACTGCTGTGAGAGTGTGAGATGAATCGAGTATATCTTACTGTAGGGGCTGGGCTGTTGCTCACACTCTCCAACCTTAAATCACAAATTGATCAGGATGGCAGCTTGTCTAGCTGATATTCTACTCTGAGTGCAATTTAACTATGTTTTTGCAAAATGTAACCCACATTACGCTCATGTTTCTTATCCACTAGCCCCATATAAATGGTTGACATGTGATTTTCTGTTTGTTACCTTTCTGGACCCCAGATTTTTGCATCTAACTTTTCAATGACTCATGGGCTATAGATCCAACCTCAATATTTCACATTTGGCCATTTCCTACCATGCAAAAACTCTTTAAAACACTAAAAAAAATCCAGATAATTCCATGCCAGTTGTGGAAAGCACAGAAAAGTTTGGTCCTTCTTGTTACCATTTTTTAGTGCAACATTTAAAATGATAGGCGCTTGATCAAAAAATTATGGATAATCTCTCAAATTTAACTTGTGTGGAGGGGGAATTATGTTTTATAGTCTCAAACATGTTTTAAAATAGTTTCCTAAGAGATAGTGATACTTAAATATTTATGTATATATTTTCAGAGATGTACAGAATAATTTTAATTTTTAGTTTGTGGCTCTTTTCTATGTAGTTATACCAAAACAATCATTTTGGGACATAAGTCAGAGGGGTGTACTGTATTAGACACTTACTCAATGCATTAGAAAGATCTAGTATGTTTCTTATCTGTCAGAGATTTAATATATATCAAGTTAATCTAAGTTTGACTAAAGATGTGTTTGGATCCACAGTACCTATTAAGAGCAGGGCTGACCCCCTTTTTTCTCTTCTTTATACCTGAAAGGACTGTATTATACCATTCAAAGAGCAAAAAAATATTTGCCCTTATGAACTTCATTATGCCACCTTCGGCATAAAGTGCTTATCATTAACAAAAAATGCTTTTTAAAAATGCTTATTATTATCCACAAGAAAAACACAGCAAAATTCAACTTAAATCTTAAATGTCTTTGGGAAAAAAATTAAAACCTTATGTGTCCTTGGGAACTATGGAAAGCTATGAGATACAGCAAATTGTATATCCCTATGGAAGTTATTTCAAGATAGAAGCATCATCTGCACTTTATCAAGATCAGTCCAAGTCAGGGAGAAAGAGAAGCAAATGCCAAGAAATTGTAGATATTTTTTATCTGTTTTGCCTGAAGTCTCCAAGAGTAATAGGAGGAATTAGATTCCATTCTTCTTTTCTCAGAAACCCTTGTGCTAAAAGTTGTCTTCTTCCTAATTATTCCCTCCTCTATAGTTTTTAATCATCACAAATAAATACCAGAGCATTTCAGGTGGTCATCTGTGCTAGGCTGAGTAACTGGAGTTCTCAGTGGCTTGTGAGTGTGCACATATTAACTGGAGGAATATAGCAGGTCAGGACATTTCATCTCACCCTGAGTATTTCTCTTGTGCCAAGTCTTAATTGCAAAACATAAACAGACACCCCCACCAAAAACCAAAATATAATGAAACCAACAGGGAACAGAAACCCATTCTAAAGACAAAATACTGTAGCTTTCAAATTCACTGGGATTACACATGATTAGTTTTTTGAATTCTATAATTCCCCAGAATTGTCAAAAGTAACCTTGGAGCCAAACCTCTTGCAGGCACTAAAAACAAACTGAAGTAAGCCACCCATGGTGCCAAAAGTAGTGTCAACCAGCAGAGAGACAATACCACCAAGCCCCACTGCAATGTCCTTGCACACAATGGGAATAGCGCCCATGGTATACACAGGGAAAGTGGCCACCTCCACAAGGACTCGAACAGGGATGCTTAGAACATGGCAAACAGCCTTCAGCAGACAACAGAGGATCCGGAGCACAGCTCTGATAACCTTGGCCATGACCTTGAGTACCTTCCAAGGTATGCTCACCAACTCTTCGCCAATGGTCCCAAAGTATGAGATGGTGGCTGATCCCAGGTGGTAAAGGCAACTTTCTATGCCATTAATCACCTGCTTGGTAACAAACCACAGGAAATAGACAATGCTCTTTAGGATTGCTACCACAAGGCAGTAAATTAATTGGAAAATCTTGGTGAAAGGGGTAGCAATGAAGCCCATGAGTCTTCCCAAAAAGCTGCTACTTCTCTCAGATGCCTCTGGAGGCAACAAAGCAGACCTCTTGCTCCTGGTGCTGGAGAGGGGAGTAGAGCGCTCTTGAGACTGCATTGCTCGCTCTTCATCTTGGACTTGGTTAACCATTTCCAGGATTTTTTTCATTTTCTCTGTGTCTTGCTCAGTTTCACCACAATTGTTATGGAACAGCTGAGGGTTAAATGGAAGCAGCTTCTCAAGATCTTTTACCATCACGTCTTCTATCACATCACTGTCCTGAGTGTGCTTGATGAAGCCCATGGCCCAGCCTTCTCCTGGGACAGCACAGCAAGCTGCCAGCCAAACAAACTCAGGGACTGTCACTCTGTCTTTGACTCTGTGGTCCGAGGGTACCGTGCCTGTGATAATATACAGGTCTTCTCCATTGCCACACTGCGGTGTCAAGGCCTGGTCCATTAGGCTGTTGAGATTCATGTACCACCGTTCCTGAAATGACTGGGTCATTGGAGCTGAATTTGTGAGAGCAAATGTAGCCATGTGGAAATCACCACTAAGGGGGAATGGGTACAGCTGTCCTCTTTGGTAATCAGAATCAAGGTAATCTGTGTTCAAGGCTTGCTTGCTTCCCAGATTATTCACAGAGGTGATGGCCTCAGCCTCATTAACCCCCTCCTCTAGGCTGCTTTTGGGGTCATCAATCTGAAAGAAGAGAACAAGTGGTGAGAGGCATCCCTGTTAAAAGTAGGAATGGAGCACATGAATCATTCTGCCAAGACCCTAGAGAAGTCATCATTTTTAATACTTGGGTTTGGAAAGGCGCGACTCTCTGGTGCATGCAGAGAGGTGCATGCACTCTTTATTCTAATACCCCACAATCTTAGTGTTCAAAAGCATCTTTCAAATAGGCTGTTTACACCCTGTATACCCCAACCCTGCTCTTTGGTAACATCCATCACTCATACTCATAACCACCATTGTGGTGTTCTTTCTTCATCTGTTGTAGTTTTATGAATTTCATAGGGTTTTTTTTTTTTTGCAGTTTTTGGCCGGGGCTGGGTTTGAACCTGCCACCTCTGGCATATGGGGCCGGTGCTCTACTCCTTTGAGCCACAGGTGCCATCTCATAGCCCTTCTTTAAAATACTTTTCCATGAGATTCAAAGTGATTGTAAAAATGGAAACAAGGAGAGAGTAGATCTCAACAGGACCATTAAAGTTAGGAATTCAACTCAGGTAATCAGCCACCAAAGTGAGCTACAAATTGATGCACATATTTTTAATGAACATTTACATGTTTGTGAATACATAAAAATAAATCAACTCTAATCAGAGTATTTAAGTCAAATGGAAGAAATGCATAGTTTGGTGTCAGTTTTTAGATACTTACCAGGCAAAGTTAAAATTCAAACTCGACCAACTCCTGTTTGAATTTAATCTCCTCCTGACAATTGCTATCATTAACAATTTGATCAGTTTAGATATGCCCTATATGCCAATTATAATTAATAAACACATTCACTGGGGAAAAAGAATCCCTATTCAATAAATGGTGCTGGGAGAACTGGATATCCACATGGAAAAGACTGAAACTGGACCTGCACCTCTCACCACTTACAAAAATTGATTCAAGATGGATAAAAGATTTAAATCTAAGGCATAAAACAATAAAATCCTTGAAGAAAGTGGGGAGAAAACACTTGAAAATATTGGCCTGCCAAAAGATTTTATGAAGAAGGCTTCTGTGGCAATTGTGACAACAACAAACATAAACAAATGGGACTTAATTAAACTGAAAAGCTTCTTTACAGCTAAGGATACAACAACCAAAGCAAACAGACAACCTTCACAATGGGAAAAGATATTTGAATATTATGAATCAGACAAAATTTGATAACTACAATCTATACAAAACTAAAATTAATCAACAAAAAAGACCCAACAATCCCATATATCACTGGGCAAGATAGATGAATAGAACCCTCTCTAAAGAAGACAGACTAATGGCTAACAAGCATATGAAAAAATGCTCATTATCCCTAATCACAGTGAAATGAAAATCAAAACCACCCTGAGGTATCATCTAACCCCATTGAGAATGGCCCACATCACAAAGACTCAAAGCTGCAGATGCTGGCATGGATGTGCAGAGAAGGGAACACTTTTACCCTGTTTCTGGGACTGCAAACTATTATGACCTTTTTGGAAGGAAGTATGGAGAACCCTCAAAGAACTCAAGTTTGATCCTGCAATCCTATTACTAGGCATCTACCTAGAAGAAAAAAAGAATCCTTTTGTCATAAGGACATTTGCACTACACTGTTTATTGCAGCTCAATTCACAATCACCAAAATGTGGAAACAGCCTAAATGCCCACCAACCCAAGAATGGATTAACAAGCTGTGGTATATGTATATTCAGCCCCTAAAACAGATGGAGACTTTACACCTTCTGTATTAACCTGGATGGAAGTGGAATGCATTCTTTTTAGTAAAACATCACAAGACTGGAGAAACAAGAATCCAATGTACTCTATTCTAATATGAAGGCAGTAGATGAGCTAATACAAGGGGGGATAGAGGAATGAAGGACTGGGAAGAGGGGGAGAGGCAGGGAAGATCACAGTGTATGGCACACCTCTTGGGGGTGGGGCACAATTACAAGAGAGACTTTATCTAACACAATAGTGTTAACCTAATTCAATTAGTGTAACCTAATTCTTTGTACCCACAGTGAATCCCAAACAATAAAAAAAAAAAAATCTCAGTTTACTATAAAGTAAGTTGTTCACTTAGCCAAACAGATAATTAGAAAAATTTAAAAGGCAAAATCTTATTCTTTGACAGAGAAAAGGTTTAGTTTCCCAAACAACCATAAACAGCTGAGGTATTACATCTTACAAAACACTCAGACATCTTATGATTATCTTTCTAACATAACATAAAATGACTTTTAAGTTGCTGGGCTAACACTCAGCACTCTGGCAAGGTGAGATGGGTGGATTGCTTGAGATCAGTTCAAGACCAGCCTGAGAAAGAGTGAGTCCCAGTCTCTATCAAAAATAGAAAAACTAGCCAGTATTATGGGAGGCACCTGTAGTCTGAGCTACTTACTGGGGAGGCTGAGGCAAGAGGGTTACTCAAGCCCAAGAGTTTGAGGTTGCTGTGAGCTATGATACCAGGGCATAGAGCAAGACTGTCTCAAAAATGAAATGAAATGAAATAAAATGATAAAATAAAATAAATACACATTTCTTCTTGGTTCTTCCATTCCCCTCCCTCCCCCAGTTTAGCAATATAATGTATACTTTCACCATACTAATTCAAAAAGACAAAAGGAAAGAGCTCAGTATTGACCTAGGACTAGGTTTTTATTTTTTTATTTTCCAAACGACACTGAATTCCTGACACCAGAGACCATGTATATTCCCCATGGCCTGACACATACCAGAATTTCAAGTTACTGTTGTTAGTCTTTACACTGTGAGATGGTTCTCATGGCAGTATTTATAACAGCAGGAGGGTGAACTAATCCAAACTTTCAAAAATGGAGTAAGGTTAAGTAAATAGCTTGTATTCCCACCAGCAGTGCAGAAGTGTTCCCTTTTCTCCACATCCATGCCAACATCTGTAGTTTGGGAATTTTGTGATGTGGGCTATTCTTACTGGAGTTAGATGATATCTCAAAGTGGTTTTGATTTGCATTTCTCTGATGATTAAAGATGATAAGCATTTTTTTTCTTTTTTGTAGTTTTTGGCCAGAGCTGGGTTTGAACCCACCACCTCTGGCACATGGGGCCAGCACCCCACTCCTTTGAGCCACAGACACTGCCTGATGATAAGCATTTTTTCATTTGTCTGTAGGCCATGCACCTGTCTTCTTCAGAGAAGCTTCTGTTCAAGTCTCTTGCCCACAATGAAATGGGATCACTTGTTCTTTTCTTATTAGAAAAGAAACATAAGTTTGAAGAAATACCTTAAAACCATTAAAAAGCACTAGTAATTATGAAGGACTTATAATGATGGTGAAATATATGCTATAATGTTGAAAGGAACAGGCAGGAAAAGATTAAATCATCACAATTTTTAAGAAAAGCCTAAACTATGCAAGAAAAAAGTTTTAGAAGGAATCATATGAAATGTCAACAGGATTTTTTAAATTTTTAGTTATTATAGGGTATATAATAGTTATACATCTTTACAGGGTACATGTGATGTTTTCATACATGCATACAATGTGAATAATCAAGTCAGGGTATCTGGGGTATCTATCACCTCAAGTATTCATCATTCCTTTCTGTTAGGAATATTCCAATTCCACTTCTCTAGTTATTTTAAAATATACCCCAACTTATTGTGAATTATAGTCACTTTGCTGTACTATCAAATATGTTGTTTGTTTTCTCTAACTACCTAATTCTATTTTTGCCCCCATTAACCAACCCCACTTCACACCCGGTCCCTCTTGCCCTCCTTAGTCTCTGGCAACCGTCATTCTCATTCTACTCTTTAACAGTATGTTTTTAATTCCTGGGGACACAAGTGGTATTTTTCTTCTGTTTTCTTCTTTCTCCCCCTTATACCTGTGCACTTCCCCTACTCATGTCAAGCTATAAATTATTTATATGTATTAGCTTCAAAAGGAAACAAAGAACCCCTGCCAAAAACTAATTAAAATAAGCAAATTCTTGACAATTGATCCCCTATAATTGGTGCTACTCAGTAAACCCATCAAACCAACTCCCAAAGCCATCAAGGCCATGAGTCCTGTGCTGACCCTCTTGTCTGAGGCTAACTTGATGCACCTCTCCAGCACTGTTGTGTGTCAAGCTGGGCAGTGAGGGCAATGGGAAGCACACTGGTGTGGAGGCAGGGACGTCTGCTACAGGGGACTAGGGGACTAATCTACAGGCTGATCCTACTCAGTCACTCCATGCTTCCCCAGTCCCAGATAGAGAGCAATGATCCCAGATGCTCTTCCACTCACACAACATCCCTTGTGGGTCAGAGATAAGAAGCTCATTTTGTAAAGGTTCTGTCTCTGCTGTCTTATAGTTAAAAGATATATATGTATCTCAGGGAAATATTAGCCTCATTTCTGAATCATAAGATCAGGATATGGCAAAGATAAGATCTGTGGCGTCTTGGGCGTAAGGTCAGGGATTTTACGATGCAAATTTCTCCATGGTGATATTTTGTCTGTGTTTTGTCTACATTTAACCTGCTGTAGTGCCTCCATTCTTTCCAGGGGAAGTCTGGGCATGGTTTTTGAATGGGTAACCCTCTGGGCAAAGTACAAGGGAGCATGCTGGTGTGTCTTCAGTGCCCAGACCATGCAGGGGTGAAACACTGCCTACAGGGACAGTGGCAGCCCTGGAAAGAAGCAGAGAAGAGGGGCTCTCAGACAAGGAAAGGGGAGAGAAAGGGAGGAGAAAAGAGGGAATGAAAGAATAATGAATGAGAGAGAGTGTGTAAGAGACAAACACGGTCTCCTGCTGTTGGGGAGAAATGAGGACTGTGAGTTGATCACTCCCAAACTGCAGAGGCTGGTCTCCTAGTTCTGGAACTGGGCCACTTGGGTTCGTGGGGCTTCTGATTTCATCCATGGCTACACATCACAGGGACGTGGGTCCCACCCTTACATGGGAAGTAGAATGTGGGCCAGTTCCACTGGGTTCTGGGCACTCCCTGCCCTGGTCCTTCCCAGGCAGAATAGTAACTAAACTGTGTGCTCTGGGGATGCAGGCAGCAGGGGCCTATCTTCCCTGCCCTTTCCTCTGCTCTGTGAGAACTCCCCATCCATGGTCATTGTATTATTATGAACCACACATTTGGCCCTGTGGTTTGATGACAAGATGGAACATATTGTCTGAGGTCAGTCAGAATGTCCAGGCAGCAACTATACAGTGATGGGGCAAGGGCTGGAGAATAATAGTTTTTGAACTACCAATTAAATGTTTTCAATATGAAATTACATAAAAGGGATTTTTTTAACCTTATTTCAGAGATGGGGAAACTAAGACACAGAAAGATGAAGTCACTTTTCCAGTGTTCTAATAATGAGTAGTGAGAGCAGGACTTGAACTGAGGTCTCTTTGTCCCTAAGCACATGCTCTGTCACGAAACCACACTTTCTTCTATCTCAGTGCATGTGGTTGTCCTGTTTTGCTTTATCAGACAATAGAAGAAAATACTGTATTGCCTGTAATCTCATTTTCTCCCTGTGTCATGGAACAAATAAAGCTCCTTAAGGTTGCAGGGAGGAAAAGTGACATCTGAGCTCTCTGAGGTTGAGAGGATGGAAAGGAAAAAGACAACGGGTGCATTTACAGGGTGGTCCTTGTGCCTCTTTTCTCCTTTGCCAAGGGCATGTGGCTGCGAAGCCACTAACCTGTCCAAAAACATGGCAGCACATTTAATACTAATGGGTAACCAGCCGGAGTAGTTTCCTGGTCCTGCTACCCTTAGAACTGGTCAGTCAGCTGTGCATGGAGGTGCTGTGACCACTGGCCCCACTTGGCTGCTGCCCTCGTCTTCTCTGCACCAGTGGAGAAGAGCAAGTGCCCAAGCATGGGACTATTCTTAGAGGAAAACCACAGCAGTAGCCCCCTTTTCTCCCTCCTCTCCCACTCCACAGAGTGGAGTTAAACAGGAAAGGGACCAACCCTATCAAGCAAAGTAACCTAGATAAACTATATACTTCTAACTGAACCTGGAATGTGTTCTTTAAAGCCTTCCATTTTCAATGAACAAAGAGCCATTCATGTTGTAAAGATGGGTTCAGTGGAAGGATAAAAGACATGGAAACCCAAGAAAAGCTGAAGCAATAGTCTTTACAAATATCTATGGATGGCAGTATAGCTCAGTATTGCTGGAATTAGAAATGGATTCCAGAAAGCCCTGGGAATTTTGGCAGAAAGAGTCTGTGCTGAAACTAATTAACACTCACAACCATCACTAATGCCCACAAGGCCCTATTTGACCCATCAGGCTCTCTCTCTTCCATCTGTCTTCTTCACCTCCTTCTTTCTGCTGAGCTCTTTTCTACTTCATGGCTTCTTCTTATCCATGGTCTCTGCTCCATCATAGCCTCAGCTCACACATGGACCATCATGGCCTCTCTCGCCACTTGCCATATCTTCACCCTCCAATTTTCACTTGTTTCCTAATATCCTATATCAAATGCTCAAGAGGCAGAATCTGATTTACCTAGCTCATCTTTCCATATCAGACCATATTAGCCCAATCCTACAACATAACTGTCGTTGAGTCTAATGCCCACCTCAGTCAAATCAGCTGTGGGCTGAGTGCTGAAGAGAGTGCTGTGGTGGTCTCCATAAGGTCACAGCACCATCAGACTGTGGCAGTGACAGCTATTCTAGGCTTCCTTGTCTAGTCATGGCCTGAGTATAATATTTTAATGTAGTGGACATGTTACTAGCCAAAATTAAAACACAAGATAAGAAGTATAGAAATTTCTCAAGTTTCTCTAAATTCAGTATTAAATCTCTGGCAAAAGTGACAGAAGATAATCTTCCCTGAACCCTCTAGTCAGTCTTTGGAGAATCCAGTTAGATAAATATCAAAGACTTTCTATCCTGTGTCTTACCACCTTTTTCATATTTTCTACCTCATTATCTCTCTATACAATATTCTAGGTGAGTTCATCAGATCTAATTCCAAATTTACCAAACATTTCCTTAAGCTTTGGCTACACTTCTTTGAACTCTTTTTTTTTGGGGGGGGTGTATTTTTCATTTCGATGACTTTTTCCCCCATCTTGGTATTTCTACTTAGTTTTAGTTCAAATTGTCCTAGTTTTTTCTTTTGTGAAATTCCACTTTCTCTTTTAATACTTTATTTATTTATTTATTTTTTTTTTGCAGTTTTAGCTGGGGCCGGGCTTGAACCCGCCACCTGTATCTGGGACCTGCACCCTACTCCTTGAGCCACAGGCACTGCCCTCTTTTAATACTTTAGACATGCTAATTTTAAAGTCTCTTTAAGATTTCTCTTTTTCATTTGTTCTTTCAATTATTTTGTTCCTTCCACTGGTTGACTTCAAGGTGGAGGGTATACTTAAGGGCTTTGCAATTTTTTCTGATGATCTTATCTTCATGAGAGGTCCATGGTGTTTTGATGAAAAAACGTTTTATTGAAAAAAATGTAAACAACAACAATAACAAATTAATCAAAATCCAGTAAGACTGCGTTTGTAGTTGTCTCTGTTAGAGCCTTACAGAGTTCAGTGATTCTAGAGTAGCTTCTGAGGTATGTCCTCAGTGCACATTTTCCACATGGAGAAAGCAGTACAAATTTGGAGCCACAGAAAGGAAAGATGACAGCTCAAGGCCTGCTTCCGGAGGGTGACTATTTACTCTCATGGCATGGCAAAGGTGGTTGCCTCCCATGACAACTTGCAGGGAGAGTTTACTGCTTGGCTGAGCAGAGCTGAAGCACTTTCCCAGCTCCCAGCTTTACTTGGTGAGCCGAGTTTCAGTTCCATGTCATGAGCAGGGTATGTAACTTTGGCTCTGTCCCCAGCAGGATTAGAAGGCTAGTCCCTAGGGTCCCTGTGGCTTCCCACACACAGTTTTGACTATTAATTTCTTACACATTTGTGGCACCTGAAAATTTCTCATTTTTTGGCCCAAATTTAAATTATTTTTTAAAAATATATCTATATTATATTATCCAATGTTTCCATGTGTGTGGTGGGAGGAGAGCAATCTCACACTGGAACAAGCACTTGGCCAGATGTTCTGTCCAATATCTCAGGCTAGAAACGTTTCCCCTCCAGGGTACCTTGTCTCCTTTCATAAGTCACTGTAGATTCATCTCCCCCCAATTTATCTACTTTGCTTAAGTCTCTTTTTTATATTTAGACCACCTCCTGAATAAGTGTTTGGTATAAGTAAAGCAGTACTTTTTAACACCTTCACTGATGGGGTCTAGAATTTTACAGGCTAAAGCCCCTCCCTAATAGGCTACAAGGACCCCCAGCCCATTCCTAAATCACACTGGCCGCTGCATAGTCTGATTCTGTTTGCTTATTAATTCCTTTATATCATCTTTTACCCAGAACTCTTTTCATCTGTGCATGCAGATATTTCTGCCTTTCTGAAACTGATTTCTATTTTTTTATATTTTGTAACTTAAGAGTATTCAAAAGGAAATTGAATATTATACTATTACGTTACCTTACCCAATCATTTATAAAAATATACTAAATTATAGGGACTTTTACATGTAATACACTGTTAACCAATCTCCACTGAGAAAAATGCTCATTATACTAACTTGCTTTCTATTTTTTTTTTTTTTTGAGACAGAGCCTCAAGCTGTCCCCCTGGGTAGAGTGCCGTGGCATTACAGCTCACAGCAACCTCCAACTGCTGGGCTCAAGCGAGTCTCTTGCCTCAGCCTCCCAAGTAGCTAGGACCACAGGCGCCTGCCACAACGCCTGGCTATTTTTTGGTTGCAGCTGTCATTGTTGTTTGGAGGGTTCGGGCTGGGGATTTGAACCCGCCACCTTAGGTGCACGTGGCTGGTGCCTTAGCCGGTTGAGCTATAGGCGCTGAGCCTTGCTTTCTATTTTAAGACCAATTTTTTAACCTATAAGAAAACTTTATTCTGATCCCAAGATGGCTGAAGTTTTAATAGCCTTTGTTGAAGAATCATCTGAAAAATCTAAATAAAATAAATATACCACCTCCCCATCATTATTATGCTCACGTAAGTCTACAAAACAACCAAGTATGTCCTAGTAGGCTCTCATTTTCAGAAGGGATGCCAAAGTCTGTATGTGTGTGTGTGTTTTAACTAACATACTTTAGAATCTTAATATATTCTGTGATACCCTGTCACTTAAAAGGCAGATGTGTTTTTCCATGCTCCCTACAGACCAAGTTTAAGGATCTGGTTATTGCAATTACAGAAAATCATTGGCAACACTTCTCCCTAGACAAAAACACACGTATGATATAGAGATTATCTCACATGACAATCTCTGTATCGCCCTTGCCCTTCTGCACATACCACCAATCTACCCTTTGGTTTTTCAGTGGAATCTCTAGATGTACAGGTAACATACAAAGCTCTCTCTGTCTGATCTACATCCCAGTTGACCTAGTGCCTCTGGACTGCAGATGTAATTTGATACAATTCCTGTATTTAATGGAATTTTCTTTATTAATCTCAACATGTTAAGTAGGTTTCAGAAGAATGAGCTCTCCCCACTCCACTAGCCTCCTACAGCCTAAATAATCTTATAATAAATTCTTTTTCAAATTTAGTACACAGAAAAAAAATTGTTTCGGTCAATGAGCTGGTCTGTTTCCTCATGCCAAACAGTAAAAGCAATTTAAATTCAAGAAGTTTCTTATTTCAGAATGAAATAAAGGAAAACTTTGAATTTTCTTAGTAAAATGCATGTAAGAAACAAAAAGAATGAAAAATTGAAAAGGAGTACTGGGGAGAAATATTCTCCCATTCAACAATATTTATTAAGCCTGTGTGTATGACTTAATATAGTATGATGACTAGCCCCATGAAAGGAAACTGACAGCAACAACAGCAACAATAACCACCATTCATTGAGCGCTATACTCCAGACACTATCCTAAGAGTTTTCTTTTCATGAATTAATCAGTAAGTAGCTGGACTAACTATTCTTCACTTCATCTCTTTACTTCATCACAACTATGCATTACTGTCATCACCTTTTGAGAGATGAGGAAATCGAGGTTCATCAAGATTAAGTAACTTGCCCAAGGTCACACACAGTGTGTAGTAGAACCAGGGTGTCAACTCAGGAAGTCCAGACCTGCAATGCAGTGGTGTTATCATAGCTCACAGCAGCCTCAAATTCCTGGGTTTGAGTGTTCCTCCTGCCTCAGCCTCCCAAGTAGCTGAGACAATAGGCCCACACCACCAGGCCTGGCTAACTGTTCTATTTTTTTGTAGGATGGGGTTTCACTCTTGCTCAGGCTGGTCTTGAACTCTTGGCCTCAAGCAATCCTGCCTTGGCCTCCCAGAATGCTATGATCAGAGGTGTTCTTAATCGCTGTTTTAGATACCTCAAAATAAGTCTTTATGTCAAAAAAGTCATCATTATTTATGGAAACAAGACACAGATACATAGAAAGTTAAATAGAAAATTAGCAAAAAAAACAACAGTATAATGCCAAACAGTAGAATGAAAACGAGCAATAGAATTTCAGAGGGAAGAAGGGCCCTGGGAGCGTGGTCAGGGAAGACTCCTGGAGGAAACAGAATCTGAAGTGGAAACTAAAGACATGCAAGATTTTACAGACTTAGTGAAACAAAAGGATCAGGGAGGCTGAGGCAAGATCTCTACACAAAGGTGGGGGCAGAAACAAGCAGCCCACAGAAACAGGGCTCTGCATAAGGAAAACTGAAAGGTTAAGGAAAGGGCAGCAGAAATCAGAAAAATTTCAAGACATCATTGTATCCTACTCACTCTTCACATACCCAATGAGGCAGCCATTCTTACCATTTTGTTTTAGATGTGGGAAAATTGAAACTCAGACAAATACCAGGTACCAAGTCATCCAACTAGTATGGAGAAGAAACAAAGCTGACTTCCAAGCTCCTAACCACAAGCCAGTAGCCACCCAGGCCTCTGAATTAGGAAGGGAACACTGGGAGCCACAGAGCGGCCACCTCAGGAGACAGGAGGATGAGGAGTGACCTGGGAGGCCTAGAGGGGGCTGTGAGGAAATTCAGTTGTCGAGTGTCATGTCAAAAGGCAAAGGGGGAGAAAGCTGTAGCTAGAAGAAAATCAACTGTGTGTGTCACCTGCAGAGAGGAAAGAGAAGGCCAAGGCCTTTGGTGAGAGAGGCTGGTAGTGACAGAGGCCTCAGGAAGGAGGACAGCCAGCAGAGGGGACCCTGCAGCAATGGTGCCTCTCACTGGAGAAGTCTTTACGTGAAGGCCAGACAACAGGACCTTAGTGTGAGGGACAGGAGTTTCAGGAATAACAAAGATTGTCTCCCATCCAAGGTGAAGGGGACATCAGGAGGTTAGCACTGCTTGAGTCTCCACAGAAGGGAGCACCTCAGGGCTGGTCACCCCAGGCTCGAGAGCATCTCAGGAGAATGATCTGAAGGCAACAAGCAGAACAGATCCCCATCCCTGAGGACTTCTAGGCTGCAAAATCCACACCAATCTCAGAGGCCAGAGTCACCTGGTGCAGATTTGCCATGGGGAGTTTGTCCTTCAGGAGGAGCTGCCTTGTCAAGGTGACCCTCAGGGAGCACACACACAGAGCTCTGAGCTGCTTGGCACCTACTACTCACCAGCTTCCCCTAGCCCTTTCTTGGTCTTATTCCGCCCACTCTTTTCTCATCTCTTGTGGTTACATCACACCATCTTCACAAGCACTCTTTCTGAGAAAGCTCAGAGACAGGGTGAGTGTGAGTGAGTTCCTTTAACTCCCTTTCCATCATCAAGCCTGCGCAAATGTTTGCAGGGACAGTGGATTCTATCTGGATAGGTATCTCAGCTGAGATCTTCAGCTCTAGGCAGGGGACTGTCCCGTGAGCTGATAAAGTGGGAGTAGCCCTGAGAGTAGGCAGAGGACATCAGAATGTCCCAGGTCTGAAAAGAGTGTAAGGGGGCTCTGCAGAGGGCTGGGATGACAGGGGGTGGCTGTGAAGGGGGAGGGGCTTATGATGTTACTAAGATTGATTTTAAAGAAGCTTGTGCACACACACATGCACACAACAGGGGACTTGAAAGTCTAGGGGAAAGAGTGATTAGAGGGGGACTGACTCCGCATCTGCCCCTGCTGGTCTTACAGTCACCAGGCATCTCTTGTACTTCTTGTCTGCCTGGGTCACAGCAGAGACACTGCATGTGATGTGTTCTTGGGTAGGTATTGCTAATAAGTATGCTGGTGATCCCGATGAGCGCATGGGGCAAGAGTGAGAGAGCAAGGGGAGTCATACTAGGAGTACAGGGACATGGGTCACTTAGGCCAAGGGGCCCCTCTTCTGAGAATATAGAGGAGGAGGAGAGGAGGGAGGAGCAGGTGCTGGTGCTAGTGATTCAGTTTCTCTGGCAGGGTGGCCAGGGGCCCAGAGGCTAGGGAAAGCAGGCAGAGTCTGTAGCCTCCTGAGGTCCCTGTGCCAGGGAATTTGCAAAGGAGGAAGAAAGGCTGCTGAAAAGCTGATGGAAATAGGCCAGGGTTAATGGGGTAGGGCCAGCTTGGCTGAGGACAAGATCTGAGATTTTGCATTCATTGTATCCCCAGAAAGGATATACAGTCCAGGGACAGGAGCCAAGAAAGAACTGGCCTAGTGGTGATGGGTATGAAGCACAGAGCACTTGTCACTGCAAATAGAGTGAAGTGCCAGGCCACACAGCTCGCACGTCCGGGACCAGGGGCAGCAAGTGATGCTGACAACACTGCTGAGGGAGAGAGGCTGACCAGTGAGGGTGCAGAGTAAGACCAAGGCCAGGCGGCTGGGGAGAAGAGGCACCTGGCCAGTGAGGGTGCAGAGTAAGACCAAGGTGGGGGTTGCTGGGTAGAAGGGGCAGCTGACCAGTGAGGGTGCAGAGTAAGACCAAGGCCAGGTGGCTGGGGAGAAGGGGCAGCTGATCAGTGAGGGTGCAGAGTAAGACCAAGGCCAGGCGGCTGGGGAGAAGGGGCAGCTGACCAGTGAGGGTGCAGAGTAAGACGAAGGCCAGGCGGCTGGGGAGAAGGGGCAGCTGACCAGTGAGGGTGCAGAGTAAGACCAGGCTGGGGGACTGGGGAGAAGGGGCAGCTGACCAGTGGGGCTGCAGAGTAAGACAAAGGTGGGGAGGTGCTGGGGAGAAGGGACAGCTGACCAGTGAGAATGCAGAGTAAGATCAAAGTCAGGGAACTGGGGAGAAGGGACAGCTGACCAGTGAGGGTGCAGAGTAAGACCAAGGCCAGGTAGCTGGGGAGAAGGGGCAGCTGGCCAGTGAGACTGCACTGGGGAGGGTGGGACACCAGCGGGTGGGTGAGCTCAGCAGGCCAACCCCCAAAGATAAAGCAGAGGATTCTGTCACTGTGCCGAGACTGTATGTTTATCCATCTGTCTGAGCCACTGAACTGAAGGATGTAGGCCAGGGCCCAGTTCTCTCTGTGGCCCTACACTTAGTGCAATTGCCCTGTGCACCAGAAGTGACTGGAGTTTGCTGAAAGAATGATCTCATTCCACCTCCACAGCAATCTTCTGATGCACGTAGGCTTTTGTCCAATTTGTAGCCCAGACTGCAGAGAGAACTGGCTGTCCTCTGGTGCTGTCCCACAGTCTGCAGTGTGGAAAGGTGGTCCTCATGAAGGATCATCAAAGTAGTCATTACAGTCTTTAATGACTCAGCACCGGGAGGGTGGAGTCTCCTAGCACACACAGGGGTTGATTCAGATAAGACTCTGTGGTTGGGGAGCTCTGGTCTAACTCCCTGGGATAAGGGGATTATTTCTTTTGGGGTTTGTTTTATTTTTCAAGAAGAGTTAAATAATAGGACAAAGTAAACAGTGGGTGTTCCAATTTTGCTCCAATGTTTGTTGTTCCAATTCTGTGATACAGGCGTACACCCACAGACATTGATGTAAAAGAGATGCCATCACCCCTGCTGCCATCCCTAGGTGGGTCACAGAGCTCCTCCTTAGAAGGAATTGTTGAGCACAGCTGACAATCGGAACATCAGATAACCTTATCAGAGCCAGACGGTACAGAAAAGTCCTCTGCACAGTCACACACAGTAGAATGAACTAGATCTGGGCCCAAGTTAAGTCCTAGGAGAACCTACTTACCATTGAAATACCCAGCAAGGGAAAAAGCTGCCTTTCCACAAAGAAGAGGCAGTTGTGGGGCTACAGCAACAGATCAAAACATCTGAGAGGGAATAATCCAGAAGGGCTTTCAGCTCTCAGGAAAGGGAAAAAAACAAAATTCAGACCTACCCATTTAAGAAGGAAAAAAATCCTCCCTGCTTCGCATCTGAAATATTCTTTATCCTCCCGGGAATAGAAACAGCTTTAGAAAAATTAGAAGAATGTTAATTTTTCTTTTTTCTTTCTCCTTTTCAGGAAAAACAAATGCACAGCTTTTCATTTCCTGAATGACCCTGTAACACCAGGGAGGGTTTCCTGGTCCACTCTGCCTTCCTCCAGCTGAATCACCCTTCCCCTGGGGTCCCAGTGCCACTCACACCCCTTCCTGCCTGTGGGGAGGAGGCAGCATTTTCAGTTTGGGCCGGGGCTAACATGCCTTGGATATCTGGGAGCTGTGGGGGTTCAAAGACAAACAGCTGAAGAGATCTCCAAGCCAGAAGAGGATAGAAGGAAGGAAAGAATGACAGAGTGCTGCACTTCCATTTCAGACTTTTCTTTTTCTAGAAAACCTGGACAGAAAAATAAAGGGGGAATAGTTTTCCGTGGTATCCGTATACCACACATTCTTCTTAGTAAAATATCGCAAGAATAGAAAAGCAAATATCCAATGTACGCAATACTAATGTGAAGCCAGTAGACAATCTAATACACACCCACCAGGCAAGAGAGAAGTGGGGGGGATTGGTGAGCTCCCATTTAACACACGATGTAAGGGTTCAGGACACAGCTACAACAGGGAGTTTACCTAACAAATGCAAACATTGTAACCTAATTGTTTGCATCCTTATATTAATCTGAAATTTAAAAAAATATATCTTGAAATTAAAAAAAAAAGAAAAAAAGAAGAGGGAATGTAAGAAATGCATCAAAGACTCGTTCCTGCACTCAGCACAGAGCTGAGTTCCAGACTCCTTCGGGAGACCAAGCCAGTGCTGACTCCTTTCTGAGGGTAGCACCTTCTCAGGTTACATCATCTCTGCTCTTGGGTTTCCTTCCTCATTACTCAAAGAAGCCTGCTTTGCACTCTGTACCTCTGTTTTCTTTTCCAGAGAAATCATTCTTAGCATTGACTATGTGGTGCAGAATTCAGAGACGTCTCCATTTCTCATTTTTTCCACCTTCTGACTTCAGACAAGATCAGAGGAGCTCAGGCCTGGCTGTATATCAGAACCACCTAGAAGCTTTAAAAACATACTCTGAAGGCCTCACCCAGACCTATTACATTAGAATAAAAAATAAAAGCAAATAATAAAAGGAGCCTCCCTTCTGCCCCCATATGAGAAGGTTCTCTGGTGATTCTAATATGACTCTAAATGAGAACCAAGCTAGGTCCTTATCTGATTCTCATTTATCAGTCACTAATGGAATTAAGCCCCTGCCTTGACAGCCACTACAGAAAATTAGTGATGTCTCCTTAAACCAACAGGTCTCAAAATTCAGTTTGTATTAGAAACAATGGGGTCCTTATTAAAATGCAAATTCCTGTGCTTCACAACAGCCATTCCCTCAGTGAGCAGGGGACGGGCTTGGAAATGCCAAAGTGGTGCCAGTGCTGATGACACAGGTGTCCATGAACTGCCCGAAAAACAAATGTTTAAATCACCTTTGGGAATTCCCTGACTGGCTTAATTTATTCACATGATATTAATACTCTGTAAGATGCATAATCTACAAACAATAAGAGCTGTGATAATGCCAAGGCAGAAAGCAAAATATTATGAGCCATTTGGATCCCTGCCTATTGGATTAGCTAACATTCTGAGCACACAGTATGTATAAATGCAGATTTCCTTCTGTGTCATATGTGGAATGACGGGGCTATTTTGCTATGTATACTCTTTTGAACATAACTGCTACTCTGACACCTTCAATAATATGACTTGCTGGTTAATTGACAAATACATATCCCTGGGCCTTCCCCTAGAATTCCTCCAACGTCTTCTCTTAAACCTTCCCTTACAGTCAAACAAAACAGGTCAATCCCTGTCCATGCATGTCAGTTTCAAGGCTGGAATGGAAATGTATCTGCTTCCCTCTACAACTGCCCCTGTAGCTACTGGCTGAACATTCCTTCACCATTCTTCTCTGCTCCCTGAGCCCCACCTAGGTGCCAAGACCTGGCTCCAACCTCACAGCTCTCAAACCAGGTGTTCTCCTTTTGCCTTCCAAATCCATTCTCCACTCTTCTCTGCCCTGCTCTGTGTTCTGGGAGGTTGCCTTTTAAAGGAAGCTGACTTCTAGGGAACACATCATCTGAGCTCTCTTGCCTTCTAGTTTCTGACTGGAGCCACCAATGGGTAGGTGGAAAGAGAGAGGGATCAGATCATTCATTCTCCTGCCCCCTCCCCGGCTGTCATGGTTCCAGCTCTGGGTGAGTTTCCCTGAAGCCACAGCTCTCTCCTCCAGCCCCAGGCCTAGGATGGTCATAGGTCCGGCTGCTCCAGGTCCTAGGTGCTTTGCCACGACTTGTCAGACCCCTTAACAATGTGAATACAGTCAGCCTTCTCTATCTGTGGGCTCCTCAGCTGCAAATGCAAAATACTTGGGGGAGAAAAAGAAAATAATAATACAACAATAATAAAATTTTAAAAATATATAGTACAATAACTTTTACAGCATTCATATCATATCAGGTATTATATATAATCCAGAGATGACTTCAGATATCCAGGAGGATGTGCCTAAGTTACATACGATACACCATTATGCAGGGTGGACATAAAGTTCTTGTGCAATTTAAAGGTACAACTGTTTTATTTTATTTTTTATTTTTAAGGAACAACTATTTTGAATTGCACACGAACTTTATGTCTACCCAGTGTGTGTATATGTGTGTGTGTCTGTGTGTGTCTTTGAGCATCACAGATTTGGGTACCTGCAGGAGGTCCTAGAACCAATCCCCTGGGGATAACAAGGGAAGATGACAGTTTATTCATTAAATTCTGTTGGTTTAACTATTTTGAAAGTGACATTTATTCCCAGGCAAGACCCTGGTTGATACAGCCTCAGTGAAATCTTCCCCAAGGCCCAACACACCTAGTCCTGGGAGATCACACCCAGAACCAAGTATTTCTGACACTGTTTCCAAGAGAGTATCATTTCTTACACATGACCTCCTCCTACCCACCTCTGTGCCAGTCACAACCAAGGGCCACCCAAGGCCATCAAACAATCATATGCCTTTTTTGGGTTTTCAATCTAAGAAACTCAGGAAATAACAACAGCCAGTGAAGGCTGTGAAGGCTCCTCAATACATGAGGGTTGGCGACCAAGCTGCTCCATGGGATAGCCAAATTGTTTAAGAGTGAGGGCAGGAAACAACCCTGAAGACTGTTACTCCTTCAGTTTCTCAACAGTTCCCAGATGATTCCTTTGAGTTCTATATATATCTCTTTCCCTATGCCTGTGAATCTACCAGTGATATTTTGAATAAGCTTGAGTAATTTTTAGGATTCATGCATCAGTGAGTCTGAAATATCAGCAGTCTTATTCCTTTGAAATTCACTGAAGAACCTTGTAGGTGATGAAACCTTCTAGACACTAGGATTAAAACTAGGGAGAAAAAAAAAGATACAATTTGTCTAGATCCCAGAAATCTGGAACCTGAATGAAGGGGTATCCCAGGAGACCGAAAGAAAGAATTTCTACCAAATCCTTCTCAAGAGAAGCATTATGGGTAAGCAACACTAACACAGGGCAGAGTAGAGCTGCAGGGTGTGAAATAAAGGGCTTTTCAGCAATAACACTGGATCAGGCTGAGGAGCACAATCATGTTGGGTGAATCCCAGGCAGGCACAATCTGGGACACAAAGGCTATTCATTCCTTCAGCACTTGCTGCGTGTGTGTTGCATGTTCAGGCACAATGAGGCGTGCCTTTTGCACACACTGTCTCACTGATCTTCCTAACTTCTCTGTAGGTTAGAATAATTTATTAGCCCCATGCCACAGATGCTGAGCACTATGAAATTGGTAACATTTCCAAGGTCACACAGCTGGTAAAAGGCAGAGCTAGGACTCAACTCAATTTTGTCCCACTACAAAACCCATTTTCTTAACTACCCTGTCTAGGAGCTAACAGTCTATTGAAAGAGGGGTAAGTAAACCACTTCTTGGTCACTATCTGTCTTTCTAAGTACCAAGACACCTGACGGAGGAGACTGTGTCTTAGTCCCAGATGATGTCTTGGACTCCTGTTGTTTGGCTTAGTCCTGAGATTTCAATAAATGATTTTGATGCTGCTGATGATAAGAACAACACTGATTAAAGTATCCACTGGCAGCTGGATGTCTGATGACTAATCCTTTGCAATGCCCAGAGTCCAGAGCTGCTGATCAAGAATGAATGAATGAATGAATGACCCAGCAAACAAGTAAACAAAGCAAGTTTGCTTCTGTCACTGAAACACCCTGTAATTCCATACCTGTTTCTCAAACTTCAATGGTAAAGAAAAAAAATTCATGATAAATTTTTGTCCTTGATTGGTTGTGATGACATTTATTATATAAATAAGTAGTTAGGATCACCAAAAGGAAACACATACACACACACACACACATGCACACACACACACACACTAGTCTTTCTAGTTCCTCAGCTTCCTCTTTGGTTAACTGTGGTAGGGACAGAGAAGCAGAAGTTCCTAACACCAGCAGCAGTAAAAGTGGCAGTAAGAAGCCTGGCCAATGAGCGACATGGGCAGGGAGCTGCAGTCCGAAGATACCACTGTTGGCTCCTATGAGTCATGCTCATCTGAAAACTGGGAAATACCATATCCTGTCCTCAAATAAGACTATAACTATAATAGACAGCCTTTTTCCAAAGCACAATTTACCCTTCATTTTGAAAACCACTAGAATAGAGAGCTTAGCAGCCTTTAGACTCTTCCACAACATCATAAATCTAATCAGCAAAAGGTTTATTTGATCCAACCTAAATGCTCTGCAAGCTATTTAAGCTTACCCACCTCTTTTCTTAAACGCAGAAGAGACGGCATTTGCTTCTTTAATAAATATCACTTGAAGTTAACAAATCTGCCCTCAGACAAAATAACATCCCTTTCTTTGACCTGTTCTTCTGGGTTTTGATGAATGTAGCTCTTTTTCAAGGCCCTCTAACTGTGACACTGTGTCACAGGGGGTGACACTGTGTGGCAGCAGAGTTAGTAACAGGACACCAGATTAGAAATGTGGAGCTCTGGCAGCTTTGCCACTTACTGGCCTTGTGGCATTAGCAGACCTATGACTCCCTGGGCCTCTGTCTCCTCTCCTGTAAGAGGAAAAGGATAATGCCTCCTCTGTCAGGAACATGGGAAGGGGAAAGAAGGTGGAATTCTTCCATGCCATCTATGAGTTATATATTATATATTGTTGAAAGAAAAATGTGATACAGCAGACTTTACATTTGAATTTCCCAGGTATTCTATTTCTAAATTAAAATTCTTAATGAAATAAATTGCCTGTGTTTATGTACAAAATCACCCATTAAAAGGGTTCCTACATGCTCCCACTCCATGGTTGGGACCGTTGTTTGAGGTGAGGGGCTTCTAGATGTGGTCTCACAGAATTCAAAGAGATATTGAACCTAGTTGATTGGAATAAAGATTTGCAACAGTATACATGTTTCTAGGTATAATGGAAATTTCTGGGATGAAACATGCATATACACACACCCATACACAACAAATAAAGTGAAGATCATTATCTCTGCAAAGTCGAAATTATCTTTATATATTTCTGAAATGTCTCTAATTTTTTTCCATGAACATATTACATTTATAATCATAAGAAAATTAAATATTACATATAACCACCACCAATACCACCACAGTAAGATTAGTTGGAAATTGTCTATATATCTAAACCAAGGGCGGCACAGCAGTCTAGGATAACACAGCTTTCACTTTTCACTGCTACTTTGCCAAGTGCTCCAAGGTCAACAGCATTCATTAGCCACACACTAAGGCCTGACAAGACACGAGCAGGGTCTGGAAAACAGCATCCCATGCACCCAACCCACCATCTATTTCCATAAATTTTTCTTGAAACACAATCACGCTAGTTCCTTTACTGATTGCCTATGGCTGCTTTTGTGCCAAAATAGCATAGCTAAATGGTTGCAACAGAGACTATATAGTCCACAAGGCCTAAAATATTTACTATTTGGCCCTTTACAGAACAAGTTTTGTGTCTCCTGTGTTAGACAATGAACATTTAATGGTAAGCAGCCGCTGCCCTGGCCCCTGACTTCGTGAACTTACAACTAGCTGGTGGCACTCAATTAGTCATGCAAACAATTGTATAAACACTACATACTAACCAAGCAAGGTCTGTTTGGTGCTGTTAGACAGTATAACAGGCGGTTGACATAGTTGGGAACATTGTGAAAGGCAAAACAAACAAACAAAAAACCCCAGCAGGTACAAAGGTCCTATAATGAGGTAGAACGTGGACATATTAAAAAGAAAATGAATGTAACCAGAAAGAAGACAAAGTGGCCAAAGTTAAAGCCCTGCCAGGTGTGTGACAGCAGATAAGGTGATGGAGAACGGTCAGGCCACTGTTGGTATCTGGACACCATGATAAAGAGTGGTGTCTTTGTGTGAAGAGAAATGGAGAGTCTTGCAGGGTTTGCGGAGAGGCTGTAGGAGGCATGGGGGTATTAGTGTTTTGAGAAGATTTCTCTAGTTTCAGAGTGGAAAAAGGCAGGAGAACCAGGTAGGATGGGTTAACCAGCTAAGAAGCTGCTTCACAGAGACTGAGACAGGTTGGGAGCATGGGCCTCAGAGTGCAGATGTGCAGATGGTGAGTCTGTACAGACTGTGTAGACGTGAAGTCTGTTCACCGAGGTGCAGAGAGTAAGGTTGTCAACCATCTCAGCAGTCCCTGTGTATAAAGGAAATGTGACAGGCCCCATGGCTCCAGCTACAATGATAGCCAAGAATGAGCAACAACTTTTTACAGCCCATCAAGCTGGTTTTCCCTTCCTCATGCTCTCTGTGTGTTCTGAAATGTGACCAATCTTTTAGAAACATAAACAGTGGCCATTTCCTTATGGGGTCCCTGTTCAATCATATATCCTGGTTCACTGCAGTGAACAAATTTGAATTGTATTGATTCCTTCCCTTAGTTATAAGGACTAAGATAAGCAGATATCCTGAAACCAAGGATGCCACCACACAGACACATAGGGAAGGCACATTAATAAACTGTGCTGAAGTCAGGATATCAGGATAAAGATGAGAAATTGCAAAAGGGAAGGGCTTCATCTTCCTATACAGTCATAAAGCAAAAAGGAATCTCTGCATCTTCTATCTGTTCTGAGTTAGAGCAAAGGCCCTCTTCTGATCCCAAAGCAGGGCATATGCATTACTGGGTTATAAAGTTTCAGTCCATGCTGTCTTCAGCTGGATTTCCTTCCCTGGGAAGTAAGTTGGCTGCATAGAAGGGGCTCTTGAACTGAGTGGGGCTGGAGGGTGGATAAGAGGGTCCACTGCCTCTGCTCAGAGGCAGAGCTCTGGAGATTGTGGTTGGCCTGCACCCCCTTATCCCTTGGGGCAGCTGGCATTTGGTCAGGAACTGGGCTCTCCTCAGGTGCTTGCATCACAACCCACCTAACAGCCTCTCTGGCAGCAACAGCTCCATACCTTGGGAGATGCAAGACCCCCCCCCCTTATCTCTGCCACATTCATGGAGATCCAGGGGACAATACCTATTGCTCCAGAGAGTGAGTTAACACAGTTTTCATTTCCAAAGCATAGAAAAAGAAGGAATACTTCCCAACAATTCTATGAAGCAAATATCACCCTGATACCTAAACCAGAAAAGGATCCAACAAAGAAAGAAAATTATAGACCAATATCATTAATGAATATACATGCAAAAATATTCAATAAGATCTTAGCAAACAGAATTCAACAACATATCAAAAAAAATATACACCATGATCAAGTTGGTTTTATTCCAGGGTTACAGGGTTGGTTCAACATCTACAAATCTATAAATATAATACATCACATCAATAAAATAAAAAACAAAGACCATATGATTCTCTCAATTCTCTCAATTGACCATATGATTTCTCTCAAAGAAAAAGCCTTTGATAATATCCAGCATCCTTTCATGATAAGAAGTCTTAAGAAAATAGGCATAGAAGGGACTTTTCTTAAACTGATAGAGGCCATCTACAGTAATATAATATTGAATGGTGTAAAATTGAAAACATTTCCACTCATATCAGGAATGAGGCAAGGATGCCCACTATCTCCACTGCTATTCAACATAGTAATAGAAGTTTTAGCCATCACAATCAGGTAAGAGGAGGTGATCAAGGGTATCCAAATAGGGTCAGAGGAGACCAAACTCTCACTGTTCACTGATGATATGATTCTATACCTGGAAAAATCCCAGGGGCTCAACTTCAAAACCCTAGAAGTCATCAAGGAATACAACAGCATCTCAGGATACAAAATCAATACTTACAAGTCAGTAGCTTTATATATGCCAACAATAGTCAAGCTGAAAAAAACAATAAAGGGCTCTATTCCTTTTTCAATAGTGCCAAAGAAGATGAAATATCTGGGAATTTACCTAACAAAGGACGTAAAAGATCTCTATAAAGAGAACTATGAAACTCTGAGAAAAGAAATAGCTGAAGATGTTAACAAATGGAAAAACATACCATGCTCATGGCTGGAAAGAATCAACATTGTTAAAATGTCCATACTACCGGGCAGCACCTGTGGCTCAAAGGAGTAGGCACTGACCCCATATGCCAGAGGTGACGGGTTCAAACCCAGCCCTGGCCAAAAAAAACAAAACCAAAAACAAATTAAAAAAATGTCCATACTACCAAAGCAATCTACAGATTTAATGCGATCCCTATTAAAGCACCATTGTCAAACTTTAAAGGGCTTAAAAAAATAGTACTTCATTTTATATGGAATCAGAAAAAAACTTTGAATAGCAAATACACTACTCAGAAATAAAAACAAATCAGGAGGTATCACGTTACCAGACTTCAGGCTATACTATAAATCTATAGTGATCAAAACAGCATAGTACTGGCACAAACACAGAAAGGTAGATTTATGGAACAGAATAGAGAACCAAGAGATGAACTCAGCTACTAATCATCATTTGCTCTTTGACAAGCCTATCAAAAATATTCAGTGGGGGAAAGACTCCCTATTTAACAAATGGTGCTGGCTGGCAACCTGTAGAAGACTGAATCTGGACCCACACCTTTCAGCATTAACAAAAATTGATTCTCACTGGATAAAAGATTTAAAGTCAAGGCATGAAACTATAAAAATGCTAGGAGAGGCCTGGGAGAATATTTTATGAGGAGGACCCCCCCTGCCCTGGGCAATTGAAGCAACACCAAAAATACATTACTGGGATCTGATCAAACTAAAAAGCTTTTGCACATCCAAGAGCACAGTAAGTAAAGCAAACAGGCAACCTTCAGAATGGGAGAAGATTTTTGCAAGCTATGCTTCTGACAAAGGTCTGATAACTCGACTCTACAGAGAACTCAAACTAACCAATAAGAAAAGAATAAATAACCCCATTTTTATGTGGGCAAGAGATGCGAACAGAAACTTCTGTGATGAAGACAGGTGGATGTCTTACAAAGACTTGAAAAAATGCTCATCACTCTTCATTATCAGAGAAATGCAAATCAAAACCACTTTGAGATATCACCTAACTCCAGTAAGATTAGCTCACATCACAAAATCCCAAAACTACAGATCTACAGATGTTGGCTTGGATGTGGAGAGAAGGGAACACTTCTACACTGCTGGTGGGAATGAAAGCTAATATGATCTTTTTGGAAAGATGTTTGGAGAACACTCAAGGAACTAAAAGTAGACATACCGTTTGATCCTGCAATTCCTCTAGGTATATACCCAGATGATAAAAAATTATTTTACAACAAAGACCTTTGCACCAGAATGTTTACTGCAGCCCAATTCATAATAGCCAAGACATGGAAGCAGCCCAAGTGCCTATCAAACCATGAATGGAGTATCAAATTGTGGTATATGTATACACCATGGAATACTATGCAGCCACAGAAAAGATGGAGACATCATCTTTTACGTTTACCTGAATGGAGCTGGAACATATTCTTCTTAGCAAAGTATCTCAAGAATGGGAAAAAAAAAGTATTCAATATACTCTATACTACTATGAAATCAATATAGAACCACCTACACATTCATATGAATGGCAAAACATAACTATAGTCCAGAAAGTAGAAGGGAAGAGGAGAGAGAGAAGAGGGAAGATGGGATATGAGAGAAGGGAGGGTATTTGGGGGGACCTCATCTAATGTGCATGATGCAATGGTACATTTCAAAACTATTAAGAAATGAGTATAATTGTGATGGATGTGTTATTTAGTTCAATGTAAACATTTCACATTGTATATCAAAGCAGTATCCTGAACCACATAAATGTATCAATGTATAAAGTTATGATTTAATAAAAAATAATAATTAAAAAAACACAGTTTTCAGAAGATGCATTTCCACCACCCCCAGCCCACCCTGGTGCCTTATGGGAAATGTCTGCACAATGCGGTGGCAGCACCCTCAGCCCAATGCAGTCCATACTTATACTTGCCTAACCTGTAACCCCAAGCCTGCTACAGGCACAAAGGTCATCTGGAAGCAGTAAGCCTCTGAAGTTCATTGGCACATGACTACAGAACTGGGAACATGCCCTACTTCTACAAAGTCCTGGTAAATGAGCATGTGAACTTTGAAAAGAAGAACTTCATTCAGAAGAGTTAAATAGATGATTACCTAACACATTAACAGGTTTGGGAGCAGAGACAGCTCTACCTGAGTGCCCTGGGTGTCCTACAGCTCAGGTTCAAACCCAGGCCTCACTTCTTAGTTGTGTGAGCATGGAAGAGTAATTTTAACCTCTCTGTGCCTCAGTTTCCTCCTATAAAGAAGATAATAATAGCACTTATTTCCTATGATTGTTGTGAGGATTAAGTGAGATTAAATGGGGTGGAGCCCAGAAAAGTACTTCCCATGTGGTAATCACCCAGTGAGATCTAGACCCACACAAGGAGCTCAGTGAATACCTGAAGGCATCTCACACTTAGCATGTCCAAAGCTGAGTTCTTCCCCTGCCTTAGCTTTATTTTATTTTAATATTTATTTATTTATTTTTAAATTAAATCGTAGCTGTGTACATTAATGCACTTATGGGGTACAGTGTGCTGGTTTTATATACAATTTGAAATATTTTCATCAAACTGGTTAACATAGCCTTCATGGCATTTTCTTAGTTATTATATTAAGACATTTCTATTCTACATTTAGTAAGTTTCACATGTACCCTTGTAAGATGCACCATAGGTGTGGTCCCACTAATTACCCTCCCTCCACCTATCCTCACCCCTCCCCACCCCTCCCTTTCCCCAAATTCTTGGTTTATAATTGGGTTATAGCTTTCATATGAAAGCTATATATTAGTTTCATAGTAGGGCTGAGTACATTGGATACTTTTTCTTCCATTATTGAGATACTTTGCTAAGAAGAATATGTTCCAGCTCCATCCATGTAAACATGAAAGAGGTAAAGTCTCCATCTTTCTTTAAGGCTGCATAATATTCCATGG
>CAUYTI010027441.1:0-21327 GCA_963575145.1 Galago senegalensis
GTGCCGTGGCATTACAGCTCACAGCAACCTCCAACTCCTGGGCTCAAGCGAGTCTCTTGCCTCTGCCTCCCAAGTAGCTGGGACCACAGGCGCCCACCACAACACCCGGCTATTTTTTGGTTGCAGCCGTCATTGTTTGGCAGGTCCAGGCTGGGGATTTGAACCCGCCACCTTAGGTGTACGTGGCTGGTGCCTTAGCCGGTTGAGCTATAGGCGCCGAGCCACTTTTGAAAATTATTTCCGGGCTCAGCGCCTGTGGCTCAAGTGGCTAAGGCGCCAGCCACATACACCTAAGGTGGGGGGTTCGAATCCAGCCGGGGCCCACCAAAAAAACAATGATGGCTGCAATCAAAAAATAGCCGGGCGTTGAAGTGGGTGCCTATGGTCCCAGCTACTTGGGAGGCCGAGGCAGGAGACTTGCTTGAGCCCAGGAGTTGGAGATTGCTGTGAGCTGTGATGCTAGGGCACTCTACCCAGGGGGATAGCTTGAGGCTCTGTCTCAAAAAAAAAAAAAATTATTTCTGTATCACTAAAAGACTGCTTTTATTATAGTGCTATATTAAGATTTTTCATTAAAGCTCAGCACTCATAGGTCAGTGAATAGGGTGCTGGTCACATACACCTAGGTTGGCGGGTTCGATCCTGGCCCGGGCCTGCTAAACAACAATAACAACTGCAACAAAAAAAATGGCCAGGCCTTGTGGCAGGTGCCTAGCTATTCAGGAAGCTGAGGCAAGAGAACTGCTTAAGCCCAAAGAGTTTGAGGTTGTTGTGAGCTGTGATGCCACAGCATTCTATCAAGGGCAACATAGTGAGACTCTGTCTCAAAACAAACAAACAAAAGGCTCGGCACCTGTAGCTCAGTGGCTACGGCACCAGCTACTTATACCAGAGCTAGCAGGTTCGAATCCAACCCAGGCCTGCCAAACAACAATGACAACTGCAACCAAAAAAATACCCAAGTGTTGTGGTGGGTGCCTGTAGTCCCGGCTACTTGGGAGGCTGAGGCAAGAGAATTGCTTAAGCTCAAGAGTTTGAGGTTGCTGTGAGCTGTGATGCTATGGCACTCTACCAAGGGCAACATAATAAAGCTCTGTCTCAAAAAAAAAGAAAGATTTTTTTTTAAAGAAGCATCCATTTATTTCCTGCTAAGGAAGACAAAAATTTAGTTCTCTTTTACTGACTATTTTCAAACACAAGCCCCCCACCCCCTATATAGATATATTTTAATTAGGTTTAATTTCCAGCATTTACCAGATTATGACTTTATGACTATGAGACCATTATTTACATTTGAAGTATGTGATATACTATGAAGGTTTCTCCGTTCTTGAATCACTAGAAAAATTTAATGAAATACTTAGTTACCTTATGCTTCATTCCTTACTTTGCTTTTTCTCCCTGCCTCTTCTTTAATCATCCCTAAACCTCCCTCTGAATCGGGTCAAGCCAATCAGGTGGTTTGCCTGTCCTCTTCTTCCACACATCTCTGTTGAGGCCTTCTGGGACTTCTTATTTTTTTGAATTTGTCCTTTTTATTTGCTACCCTCTATTTTTATTTTATTTCATGTCATTTCATTTTTCTTTATTTCTATTTTATCTTATTTGAGACAGAGTCTCACTGTGTAGCTCAGGCTAGAGTGCTGTGGCATCAGCCTAGCTCACAGCAACCTCAAACTCCTGGGTTCAGGTGGTCCTTCTGTCTTAGCCTCCTGAGCAGCTGGGAGGCACCAATCACAACTCCTGGCTAATTTTTTGTATTTTTAGTAGAGACAGGGTCTCACTCTTGCTCAGGCTGGTCTCAAACTCCTGAGCTCAAGGCATCCACCCGTCTCAGCCTCCCAGAGTGCTAGGATTACATTACAGTTACTGTGCCTAGGCCCAACCTCTATTTTTAAGTGAAAACTTAGATTTTTTTGCTATTGTCTCTTCTCACATTCTTTTTGTTCTTGAGACTGGGTGCTTGTAAAAAATTTCTCATAGGGAGTTTTAGGAAAGAGAGAAGATAAACGTTTAGTTTAGCTGGTTTAACGAAATCCTCCCTAATTTTTCTGTAATTTCTTTTCTTTTCTTTCTTTTTTTTTTTTTTTTGAGACAGAGTCTCATTTTGTCACCCTCAGTAGAGTCTCCAACTTTTGGGCTTAAGGGATTCTCTTGCCTCAGCCTCTGAAGTGGCTGGGACTACAGGTGCCCACCACAACACCTGGCTATTTTTTGTTGCAGTTGTCATCATTTAGCTGGGCTGGTTTTGAACCCACAGGCCTTGGTGTATGTGGCTGACGCCATAACCACTGTGCTTCGGGCATGGAGCCCTGTAATTTCTTCTTGTGACTGTTTTCCCTCATGTCTTTGAAAAATGTATTTGACAATACCCAATTTTGGGACTTTGTTTCCTAATGGAGGTGAACTTGCTTGCCTTTTTAAGACTGAATAATCTGAGCTCATGCATTTTGGTGAATAGCCTTACAGTCCTGTATGCCAATGAGAAAAGCATCACTACTTTATTGACCATTATTCTTTCTCTATGTCTGGGGAGCGTAATTCAATTAATATGAGGTACCTCCTTGTCTTAGAACTGATTTATTTGTAGCTAAAGAAGAGAGCTAATTTGCTATTACTACATGAGACTCAGTTCTTCTCTCCTCCCCTCATAAGACAAAGGGACTATCACAGAAAGATACGATGTGATAATCTAGAGCTCTTTTTCCTTTTTCTTTTTCAACTGCTAAGAGGAAGTAAAGCCTAGATTTTTTATAGAATTAATGTCTGGGATGTTGAGGAAATTAAAATGTAGTATAGAGGCGACCACATTGAGCTTCCCTGATTCCATAAAGAACCTACGTGTCTGAGAGGGTGTATCTCTGACTGCGTCTTTCTCTTGCTGAACCTGATTTATGAGGAAATGGAGAACAGTGGCTAAGAACACACATACGGCCACATAAATCTGAGTTCAGGCCACTTACTAATGAGGTTGACTTGCACAAGATACTTAATCTTTATAGGCTCCTGTTTCCTCACCTGTAGAGTAGGAAAAGTAATACCTGCCCTGTGGGTTATTGTAAAGATGAAATGTGATAATGGATGGAAAGCACTTAAGACAGTGGCTGGCCCTGATGACGTACTCACTGTTTGTGGTTGTTTAGGGGTACTAACTAACCAGGCCTTTTTCTCCCTTTTTCAAAACAGAAATTCTAGCATTATCTGCAATTTCAAAAGTTCAAGTGTTCTCTAGCTATTTGTGTTAGACAGTAGAGCTGGCTCGGCGCCTATAGCTCAACTGGCTAAGGCGCCAGCCACATACACCTAAGGTGGCGGGTTCAATCCCCAGTCCGGACCCTCCAAACAATGACAGCTGCAACCAAAAAATAGCTGGGCATTGTGGTGGGTGCCTGTGGTCCCAGCTACTTGGGAGGTGGAGGCAAGAGACTCACTTGAGTCCAGGAGTTGGAGGTTGCTGTGAGCTGTAATGCCACGACACTCTACCCAGGGGGACAGCTTGAGGCTCTGTCTCAAAAAAAAAAAAAAAAAAAAAGACATTAGAGCTTTGGGTTATACCTACTGTGATACATTTAGCAAACCCTAAAAGGTTAATTTATGATACAGGTGTTAAAGACTCTCCCACAAGATGCAGTTTTTTTCAGAATCCCCTGATACTTAAAAACAATTGAATAGTTAAAAAAAATTATAGTTATTCTTCTCTTTTTCTTTTCTTTTTTTTTTGAGACAGAGTCACTATGTCACCCTCAGTAGAGTGTCATGGTGTCACAGCTCACAGCAACTTCAAACTCTTAGGCTTAAGCAATTCTCTTGCCTCAGCCTCCCAAGTAGCTGGGATTACAGGTGCCCATCACAATGCCTGGCTATTTTTGGTGGCAGTTGTCATTGTTGTTTAGGCTTGAACCCACCACCCTCGGTGTGTGTGGTCAGCGCTCTAGTCACTGAGCTATGGGGGCCAAGCCTAGTTATTCTTCTCTAAGAAGTCCCTTAAGATAGAGACACAAAATTAGGGTTTTTTTTTAAAAAATAAAAATTTCTGATAGTGTGCTAAACTAATTCTGAAGGGTGTTAGTATATACCGTAGCTCTTCAGATACCTTTAATCTTCAAATGGTTGTCTGATGTATTTATTTTTATGAGACACCACATGATAAAACACTGAAGAGGTGCTAGACTGGGTATAAATATATAAGCTGGCTTTTCCCTTCTTCTTGAAGATAGAAAAGCGATTGGTATAATTCTATTACTTTGTTTCTCCTTTTAATCTCTCTCTTCTTTCTCTTGCTCTCTCTCCACCCCTCTCCCCCCCTTTTTTGGAGTGATGACAAGGTGGAAGGCCTTGAATGGATAAATTAGGTGAGACGGAAATACCGTGCTGGCCCAGTTTGCTGTAACTTCCCTATATGACTACCTGTGCCGTCAGGACCTAGAAATACCTGTCCTGTTACTACCCTGTCATTTCAAACAGCCTCAAATGGTTTACTGTGATTTAATCACTCATTCCCTGTCATTAGCTTAAGAGGCAATCACTATCATGGCTTCTTATCAATACGACACCAATGAATGCTTTTGAATTCTCAGTGTTTTTGGAAACCCTTGGCATTGCGTCCGCCTGCCTGAGGACTGAATCCGCAGTCTGAATTCTTTTGACACACTTCCTACGGGCAGCACTCGCTCACTGGTCTAAGCTGGCTCCAACTTGCAAGTGAAGTTTTCCACTGTTAAGTCTTTGGTTGTGTCAGTCTTAAGCCCCAGTGGATCCAATCATCTAGGTCGGGCAAAAAGATGCAAAGAATATGATGTGATCCTTGTAGCAGCCTAGGTCTCTGCCTGGAAGGCCTGATTCAAGAGGAAAATCCTCCCGTACCTCCCCCCTGCCCCACCTCAGGTTCCCTCCTGGGAAATAGAAGCAAGAAGAGCCATGGGAGGGAAAGCCTAGAAGGACTGAGATCTGGTGGTGGGTCTGCAGTATCAGGACGTTAGAATTTGGAGATCAATCGGGGACAAATTGTATGATTTCCTAAAAGCTTAAATTAGAAGCAAAAGGATGAAAGTATATACTTCTATTTTTTGTTTTGATTGACAGACAGTAGTATTTAGTATTATATATTTTTACAGCTAAAAATAAAAGTGCTTCTGAAGCACAAGAAATTTTGTTTTGAAAAAGCCACTTTTCTTCCAAAATTGGATCACCACAGTGTTCTATCTGCTTCATTTTATTGTTTTCCTCGAATGCTGTTTATATCGAAACTGGTTTCTTACATTTTCTTCTTATCGCAATTCATATGATTCCACATATTACCCCTATTTCAACATCGCTCGGTTTGATCCCTCCAAACTTTCATTGACAAACTACCGGTTGTCAATGAAAGTACCAGGTGTCTGGGGACCTAGCTGCCTTCTTTGCAAGTGTGTTCACAATCAGCAAGTTTTTACATTTCAGAATAAAATTGGGGAGCCGTAAGAACAACTCAGCACCTAAGTTTTGAAATTGATGCCAACTGCTAGTCATTGTTCACCCTTTCTACTTCTCCTCTTTGCCCTGGGCCACTACTCCCTGAACTCTCCCACAGCCTCAAGAGGAGCCCTGTGTGGAGGGGACCAAAATCACACTCACAGGAAGTTTTGTTTTAGCATTTCAACTTTATTTAATTAATTAATTAATTAATTAATTAATTAATTTTTTGAGACAGGAGCCTCAAGCTGTCCCCCTGGGTTGAGTGCCATGGCATCTCAGCTCACAGCAACCTCCAACTCCTGGGCTCAAGCGAGTCTCTTGCCTCCGCCTCCCAAGTAGCTGGGATCATAGGCTCCCGCCACAACGCCTGGGTATTTTTTGGTGCAGCCGTCATTGTTGTTTGGTGGGCCTGGGCTGGATTCGAACCCGCCACCTTAGGTGTACGTGGCTGGCACCTTAGCCACTTGAGCCACAGGCGCCGAGCCAGCATTTCAACTATAAATTGTGATTCTACTTTATTAGGACCATGTTTCATGTTTCTGTTTTTCCTAGAAACTAGCCCATTACTGAAGGATAACAAATGGAAAAGAAATGAGTTAAACATTATATTGGACAATGCACAGAAAAAGTTGAAGAATTATGATCATGGCCTTTGCTTTGTCTGATGTCATTTTATTCTTTTAATAGAATTGCTTATTTTTACTCTTGTAAATAAGAGTAAATAATTCTCTTGTCTCAGCCTCCCAAGTAGCTGGGACTACAGGTGTTCACCACAACCCCCGGCTATTTTTTTGCTCCCGTTGTTGTTGTTGTTTAGCTGGCTTGGGCTGGGTTTGAACCTGCCAGCCTTGGTATTTGTGGCTGGTGCCCTACACACTGAGCTATGGGCACTGCCCTCTTTTGTTTTTTTGATATAGAACTTGTATATGGAACCCAAACAATCACAAAACACCATATCACTGGACTACATTTAAGAATTTAATGTTACTTTTTATTTCCATGTTAAAAAGCACTTCTTAGGTTCATGCTCTAAAAACAGTGATTTAGATAAATATATTTAAAGGCATAGACAGATATTAGAGAATAATAATATTCATTTTAGATACAAGTACTGGGAAAGGCATACACATTGGACAATGAAGGAGAAGAACTATGGGGGATTTGACGGGTATGTGTGGGTGGTTGAACCCTTGTCTATTTTTTTAATGTACCTTTCCGGTGTGGCAGATGCTGGGAATATGGAGAATTGATTTTTTTTTTTTTTTTGGTCCCAGTCATGTATCCAACAATTTATGTGTCTCTGGTCAGGAGACTACTTTATCCATGTAGGCTGTCCCTGAAATAAGGGGTAAAATTCCTTGTCCATCTGTCTCTTCTTGGGTCACCTCTTCATGCTAATCTTTGGAAGGATTACAAAGAAAGTATCTGAAGCATGAATTTCAGCCCATGTTTTTGTGTTCCTGTTCTTGGAGCATTGGTTGGTTTCTTTGGAGACACTTTCTGACTGTTTTGCCAATTGTTACAAAGTCATGGATATCGAATTACAATCTATAGTTAATATTCATTATTAGACTACTTTAAAGCAAAATTCACTAAATGCAGATCTTGTGGAGAAAATCTGTGACATTACCTTTCTCCTTGTCCTTCAAGAAAATATGGTTTCATAGAGCGAAAAGTTACAATGTTCATAGGCAATGATGGTGCTCTGTATAGCCGGAACTGCTGTGAGAAGAATAATTCTCTAGTGTAAAAACTGAGAAGAAAAATTTGAGGATGATAAGTGCATAGATCTAAGAAATATACTTCTAAGGAAATAAATTTATATGAATGCCATTTATAATAGCAGCAGTGGAAAATCACAGAACCATTTTATTAAAAAATCTTGGGTAGACTGAATGGGATTATTGTGTAAATTTTGTCTTTTAAGAATTGACTTTGGTTTTGTTGATCCTAGGGAGCAAGGAGATTTTCCACTTTTCTTTAAATATTATACAGTAATAATATCAGAGATCAGTTTGCTTATATCATTCTGAACTCTGTGTGTGTGTCAAATGTTGAAAATGAGAAAAAACTAACTTTCCAACTTAGTTTCTAATAAAAAATCCCCCAAAGTTTTGACCTGTTTTTTCCTTTGTAGAAGTAAATCTAAAAACCAGAAATAAAAGTTGTCTGGAGTTAGGGCAAGAGACTTGATTTCTTGGATGATATTTGCCAGTGTTCAAAATTTGGAAGCTCTTAGAGGACCGAGGTCTTACTAGTTTTGTTTCCTGCTTGGTGACCAGCCCTGTGTGCAGCAGTATTTGCTCAATGCCTGGTTCATTGCTGACTAGGTATATATTTTTTCACTGAAAAATATTTTCTTTGTATCCTTTTGTACAGTGATTGTGGATCAGTATAGACCAAAATGGTTTGATTCACATCTTCTGGATTTTATGCCTTATTTTGAGTAAGACACTCATCTTAGGACTGATGCGTACTATTGATAAATTAATCTTACCTTGGCCTTTATTTTTTCAGTGACTAAAAAATATTTCCTAATTTAGGCTGGGGGCAGTGGCTCACACCTATAATCCTAGCACTCTGGGAGTTCAAGGTGGGTGGATTGCCTGAGGTCACCAGTTCAAGACCAGCCTGAGCCAGAGCAAGACCCCAAGTCCTAAAATAGTCAGGCACCTGTAGTCTCAGCTACTTGGAGGGCTGAGGCAAGAGAATCACTTAAGCCCAAGAGTTTGAGGTTGCTGTGAGCTGTGATGCCACAGCACTCTACTGAGGGTGACAAAGTAAATCTCAAAAAAAAAAATTCCTAATTTAAGGCCAGATTAAATGCCCCTTTACTCTGTTCCAGAGTCAAAGTTATTTAGACATACATTCACATTTCAGCACTTGAACTGTCTGCCTCAGGCACCAGGGGAGTTTTGCCTTTGTGAGATAGGAGGTGACATCAGACATTTTGTTAAATTAACTGTGTGGAAAGAATATAAAATTTGACCTTTGTAATTAAGAATTGATAACTAATCAGTGTGCAAGGATTGACTATGTGATAAGCCATTGATAGCCTATGGCCAAAGGGCACTGCTGGGCTAATTTAATTTAACAGGCATACCTCATTTTATTGTGTTTCACTTTCTTATAATTCATGAACAGTGTGTTGTAGGTGTGTGTATTTTCTTTTTTTTTTTTTTTTTTACAGATTGAAGGTTGGTGGCAACCCTGTGTCGAGCAAATCTGTTTGCCAACAGTATGTGCTCACTTTGTATCTCTGTCATATTTTGATAATTCTTGCAGTATTTCAGACTTTTTCATTATTATATTGGGCATGGTGATCTATGATCAGTGATCTTCAATGTTATTCTAATTGTTTTAGGGCACCACAAATGCAAACACGCCCATATAAGACGTTGTGTTCTGACAGCTCCACCGACTAATCATTCCCCTATTTCTCTCCCTCTTCTCTGGCTTCTTTAGTCCCTGAGACACAACAGTATTGCAACTGGGCCAGTTAACCCTGCAATGACCTCTAGGTGTTCAAGTGAAGAGAAGAGGTGCATGGCTCTCACTTCCAATCAAATGATAGAAATGTTCAAACACAGGCACATTGAAAGCTAGGATAGGGCTCGGCGCCTGTGGCTCAAGTGGCTAAGGTGCCAGACACATACACCTAAGGTGGCAGGTTCGAATCCAGCCCCGGCCCGCCAAAACAATGATGATGGCTGCAACCAAAAAATAGCCAGGTGTTGTGGTGAGTGCCTGCGGTCCCAGCTACTTGGGAGACTGAGGTAAGAGACTTGCTTGAGCCCGGGAGTTGGAGGTTGCTGTGAGCTGTGACACCACAGCACTCTACCCAGGAGGGCAGCTTGAGGCTCTGTCTCAAAAAAAGAAAGCTGGGATAGGCTAAAAGCTAGACCTCTTACGCTGAATAGTTAGCCACTTTGTGAATGTAAAGGGAACATTTTTGAAGGATATTAAAATTCTACTTCAGTGAACACATGAATGATAAGAAAGTGAAATAACCTTATTGCTGATATGGAGAAAGTGTAAGTGGTCTGGAGAGAAGATCAAACCACCCGCAACATTCCCTTAAGCCAAAGCCTAATCCGGAGATAGGCCCTAACTTTCTTCAATTCTGTGAGGCTGAGAGAGGTGAGGAAGCTGCAGAAGAAAAGTTAGGAGCTAGCAGAGGTTGGTTCATGAGGTTTGAGGGAAGAAACCACCATTATAACATGAAGTGCAAGGTGAGGCAACAAGTTCTGATGCAGAAGCTGCAGTAAGTTCTCCAGAAGATCTGGCCAAAATAATTGATGAAGGTGGTTACACTAAACAGATTTTTATTGTAGGCTATCTTCTTTTGGAAGAAGATGCCATCTAGGACTTTCTTAGCTAGACAGAAGTACATGCTTGGTTTCAATCCTTCAAGGGGCAGGCTGATTCTCTTGTTAGGGACTGAGACAGTTGGTGACTTTCAGTTGAAGCCAATGCTCATTTACCATCCTGAATATCCTAGGGCCTTGAAGAATTATGCTAAATCTATGCTTCCTGTCCTCTAGAAATGGAGCAGCAAAGCTTGGGTGACAGCACATCTTTTTACAGCATAGTTTTCTGAGTATTTTAAGGGCTTTGTTTAGATCTGCTGCTCAGAAGGAAAGATTCTTTTCAGTATGTTACTACTTATTGACAATGCACCTAGCCATCCAAGAGCTGTAATGGAGGTGTAAAAGGAGATGAATGCTAACATAGCATTCATCCTATAGCCCATGTGTAGAGGAATAGTTTTAATTTTTAAGACTTATTTAATGTTCGGTGCCTGTGGCTCAAGTGGGTAAGGCACTAGCCACATACACCTAAGGTGGCAGGTTTGAATCCAGGCCTGGCCTGCCAAACAACAATGATTGCTGCAACCAAAAAAAAAAAAAAAAAAGCCAGGCGTTGTGGCGGGCACCTGTGGTCCCAGCTACTTGGGAGGCGGAGGCAGGAGACTCACTGGAGCCCAGGAATTGGAGGTTGCTGTGAGCTGTGATGCCACAGCACTCTAGCCAGGGGGACAGCTTGAGGTTCTGTCTCAAAAAAAAAAAAAAAAGACCTATTGAAGAAATACATTTTTTTTTTTTGAGACAGAGCCTCAAGCTGTCCTCCTGGGTAGAGTGCCGTGGCATCATAGCTCACAGCAACCTCCAACTCCTCCGTGGCATCATAGCTCACAGCAACCTCCAACTCCTGGGCTCAAGCGAGTCTCTTGCCTCTGCCTCCCAAGTAGCTGGGACCACAGGCTCCCGCCACAATGCCCGGCTATTTTTTGGTTGCAGCCATCATTGTTGTTTGGTGGGTCCGGGCTGGGAATTCGAACCCACCACCTTAGGTGTACGTGGCTGGCACCTTAGCTGGTTGAGCTATAGGCGCCGAGCCGAAGAAATACATTTTATAAAGTTATACCTGCCATGAATAGTGATTCCTCTGAAGAATATGGGCAAAGTAAGTAAAAAAACCCTTCTGGAAAGGATTCACTATTCTAAGATACCACTCACAACATTTGTGATTCATAGAAGGGGGTCAAAACAGCGACATTCTTGGGAGTCTGGAAGAAGTTGATTCCAGGCTCGGCGCCTGCAGGTGAGTGATTAGGGTGCTGGCCACATACACCTGGGGCTGGTGGGTTTGAATCCGGCCTGGGCGTGCTAATCAACAATGACAACTACAACAAAAAATAGCATTGTGGCGGGCACCTGTAGTCCCAGTTACTTGGGAGGCTGAGGCAAGAGAATCGCTTAAGCCCAAGAGTTTGAGGTTGCTGTGAGCTGAGTGCAACAGTACTCTACCGAAGGTGACAAAGTGAGACTCTGTCTCAAAAAAAAAAGAAAAGAAAAAGAGAAAAGAAGTTGATTCTAACCCTCATGGATGACTTTGAGGAGTTCAGACTTCAGTGGAGGAAATCGTTGCACGTGTGGTAGAAATAGCAAGAGAACTAGAATTAAAAGTAGCGCCTGAAGATGTCGCTGAATTGCTGCAATCTCATGAGCAAACTTGAATGAAGGAGAAGCTCCTTCTTATGGATGAGCAAAGAGTTTCTTCAGAGGGAATCCACTCCTCATGAAGATGCTGTGAGCATTGCTGAAATAACAACAAAGGATTGAGAAGATTAAATAAACATAGCTGATAAAGCAATGGCAGGATTTGAGAGGACTGACTCCAATTTTGCAAGAAGTTCTACTGTGGGTAAAATGCTATTAAGTAGCATCGCATACTATACCAAACTCTTTTGTGAAAGGAAGAGTCAGTCCATGTGACAAACTTCATTGTTGTCTATTTTAAGAAGTTGCCACAGCCACCACAGTCTTTATCAACTGCCAGCTCTGATCAGTCAGCAGCCATCTGCATGGAGGCAAGACCCTCCACCGGCAAAAAGATTACAAGTTGCTGAAGCTTGGATAATCATTAACAATTTTTAGCAACAACAACAAAAATATATTTTTTTTGAGACAGAGTCTCACTATGTTGCTCTCAGTAGAGTGCTATGGTGTCACAGCTCACAGCAGCCTTAAACTCTTAGGCTTAAGTGATTCTCTTGTCTCAGCCTCCCAAGTAGCTGGGACTATAGGTGCCCGCCCCAACACCTGGCTTTTTTTTTGTTGCAGTTGTTATTGTTTAGCAGGCCCAGGCTGGGCTTGAGCCCACCAGCCTGGGTGTATGTGGCTGGCGCCCTATCCACTGAGCTACAGGTGCTCCCAGCAATAAAATATTTTTATGTTAAGGGTATACATTGTTTTTTTTATTATTGTTTGTTTGTTTTTGGCATAATGTTATTGCACACCTAATAGACTACTTTTTTTTTCTTTTGACACAGAGTCTCACTTTGTCACCCTCGGTAGAGTGCTGTAGTGTCATAACTCACAGCAACCTCAAACTCCTGGGCTCAAGTGATCCTCTTGCCCCAGCCTCCCGAGTAGCTGGGACTACAGGTGTCTGCCATGATGCCCAGCTAGTTTTTCTATTTTTAGTAGAGATGGGGGTCCTCCTTTTACTCAGGCAGATTTGAGAGGACTGGTCTCCAATTCTTGAGCTCAAGCAATCCACCTGCTTCAGCCTCCCAGAGTGCTAGGATTATAGGTGTGAGGCCCGGAGCCCCCGGGCCTGAACATAACTTTTATATGCACTTGGAAATGAAAAAAATTGTGTGACTTATGTTATCGGGTGGTCTAGAACCAAACCTGCAATATCTGAGGTGTATTTATGTATGTATGTATATATTTATCTATTTTTTTGAGACAGTTTCTCACTTTGTTGCCCTCAGTAGAGTGCCACGGCATTATAGCTCACAGCAACTTCAAACTCTTGGGCTCAAGCAATCCTCTTGCCTGTCTTCTGAGTAGCGGGGCCTGCAGGCACCTGCCACAACACTCAGCTATTTTTAGAGACAGGGTCTTCTTCCTGCTCAGCCTGGTCTTGAATCCCTGAGCTTGAGCAATCTACCTGCCTCAACTGTCCAGCACCTGTAGTGCTGGGATTACAGGTGTGAGCCATTGGGCCTAGCCTTGTATGTGTTTTTAAAAGATATGCTATATTTGTGGGCGGCCCCTATACCTCAGTGGGTAGCACCATAGACAGTGGGTAGGATGCCGGCCACATGTACTGAGACTGGCAGGTTCCAACCCAGCCCAGGCCAAAAATTTAGTCGTGGTGTTGTGGTGGGTGCCTGTAGTCCCAGCTACTTGGGAGGCTGAGACAAGAGAATCACTTAAAGCCCAAAGGTTTGAGGTTACTGTGAGCTGTGACATCACAGCACTCTCTACCCAGGGTGACAGCTTGAGACCCTGTTTTTTTTTTTTTTTTTTTTTTGAGACAGAGCCTCAAGCTGTCCCCCTGGGTAGAGTGCCGTGGCATTACAGCTCACAGCAACCTCCAACTCCTGGGCTCAAGTGAGTCTCCTGTCTCAGCCTCCCAAGTAGCTGGGACCACAGGCGCCCGCCACAATGCCCGGCTATTTTTTGGTTGCAGCCATCATTGTTGTTTGGCGGGTCTGGGCTGGAGATTCGAACCCACCACCTTAGGTGTACGTGGCTGGCGCCTTAGCCGGTTGAGCTATAGGTGCCAAGCCTTGAGATCCTGTTTTAAAAAAAAAAAAAAAAGTTAGATTTGAAATAATAACTGCAGTTTCATTGCCTACAAATAGAAAGTTTGGTGACAATGTATTCATAAAGCTGCTGTTGATCTAGAAGGTGTACAATTTCTATATTTGACCATTGGTTTCTTAGTGTTTTAATTCTGTAGGCATCTGATGGTTTTCTGCTAAATTGAAACCGTCTATTTGGAAACAGTTTGATTAAGAAATCACAGATAGTCCTACTACCATTTGGGTGACTCTCTGCTCTCTTAATTTCTAGGCAAATGACCAAGTTATAGTAGGGTTCAGCTGAATTTCTTGGCCCACCTGGGAGATTCATTTCAGGACCAGGTTGAGCCCGTGGGTTTCCTACTCCCCAACCCGGGCAGCCTCCCAGTGTGGATTTCACACATGCAGATACGCTCATCTGGGACTCTTTGTGAGACAGCACCCAGCTTCATTTGAGCAGCCTTACCATTTGAAAATAAATGGTGCCCAATTTAACCAGATGGTGAGTGTGGAGTTACTTTAGATCAACTCAACTTGGTGCTAGGAGTTTTACAGACATTTGTCAACTAATTAATTTTCAAATCCTCAAAAAAGTAGCATGCAAACTGTATCTGTTTGGCATTAGTAATGTGTGCATAAAGACATTAAAAATGATCAATTTAGTGGTCCTTCCTTTTTTCCCATTTAAGGGAGAATGTGGTATGCTGGTTGGTACAAGCTTAGTTCCTGCTTTTCAACTACCTCAATTTTCTGCATCCATTTGTTTTTTTCATGTTTCATGCTAACAATAAAAATATTCCTGTAAAAAAATTCAGCTTACAAAATTATGTGATATATATGAAATTGCTTTTTTCTAAAATGTCCTCCTTGCTTAGAACCTCAAATCCCACTCCCCCCTCCAGAAGTAAACACTGGTAACTCTTTGTATATATTCTTCTTGATCTTGTTTTTCCCTGCTTAAGTTAAAGAATTCTATCTTTTAAATTTCATGGCTTGGTGCCTATAGCTCAACCGGCTAAGGCGCCAGCCACGTACACCTAAGGTGGCGAGTTCGAATCCAGCCCGGACCTGCCAAACAACAATGATGGCTGCAACCAAAAATAGCTGGGTGCTATGCTGGGCGCCTGTGGTCCCAGCTACTTGGGAGGCGGAGGCAGGAGACTCACTTGAGCCCAGGGGTTGGAGGTTGCTGTGAGCTGTAATGCCACGGCACTCTACCCAGGGGGATAGCTTGAGGCTCTGTCTCAAAAAAAACATAAATTTCATATAGGAGATCACATCACACATATTGTTCTATAACTTAATGCTTTCACTTAAGTTTTTCCATATCAACACAACTCATTCTTTTTATTTTTCTTTTTGTTTGTTTGTTTATTTTTGAGACAATTTCACTTTATTGCCCTCAGTAGAATGTGGTGACTTCACAGCTCACAGCAACCTCTAACTCCTGTGCTCATGTGATCCTCTTGCCTCAGCCTCCCAAGTAGCTGAGACTACAGGTGCCCTCCCATAGCACCTGGCTATTTTCAGAGATGGGTCTTGCTCTAGCTAAGGCTGGTCTTGATCTCCTGAGCTGAGTTGATCCACCCACTTCAGCCTCCCAGAGCGCTACGATTATAGGCGTGAGACACCTTGCCCGGCCTTAGCTCATTCTTTTTAAATGCTGCAGTGTAGCTAATAGAATACTATTCAATGTACCTTTTTGTGGTTTTATCATTTCTCTATGAATAAATCATTCCTATCCCTCCTAATATTTCAATTACAAAAAACATGACAATGAAGCCCAGCCTTGCTGCAGCCTCCTGTCTTTGAGTATCAGAGAAGGAAGCCAACACAAGGAAAAAAAAAACAAACAAACTAGAAGATTCCCAGAGACAGGGAGAGGGAGCCAAGCCTGATGCTCGCGCTACCTCTTGACTTCCATTTATGAACTTTGTGAAGTTCTGTATTGCTTAAACTAATTTGGCTTGAAGGCTTCTCAAGGGCCTTGGTTACCACATTCTTTGGATGCATTTCAGGCCGTTTATCACCTGGCCTCTGGCACCACTTACCACTCTGGATCACTCCTGCTGTAGCTCTCACCTCTTGGTTTCAGTGACGCTACTGTGTCCGTTAGCTCCGCTTCATATGCTGCTCACTGCATGTGCCGTACGTGTTGTGCTTCTATTTCTTCTAATGAATTGCCTTGGTAGACTCACTCTGCATTTTCTGGGACTTGGATATGGAATGCAAAGATGGAATGTGCAAGGTGGAGGTGCAACTTTTCACTTTCCCAGAGTTTCACAGCTGAATCCAGGATGAGGAGCTTTTTGTTTTTCCGAGACAGAGCCTCAAGCTGTTCCCCTGGGTAGAGTAATATGCCATCACAGCTCACAGCAACCTCCAACTCCTGGGCTCAAGTGAGTCTTCTGCCTCCGCCTCCCAAGTAGCTGGGACCACAGGAACCTGCCACAACGCCTGGCTATTTTTGGTTGCAGCCATCATTGTTGTTTGGTGGGCCCGGGCTGAATTCGAACCCGCCACCTTAGGTGTGGCTGGCGCCTTAGCCACTGGAGCCACAGGCGCTGAGCCGAGGAGCTTTTGTAGTTATTGAACTGTTGAGCTTTCTTTTCCAGTGACATTTCCCATGAACTTGGGGGGAAATGAGAGAACATAGTAATGGCAAGAAACTTGGAGATCCATCTGTTGACTAGCTCTCATCTTCAAAATAAACAAAACCCTTCCTCGGCACGACATGCCTGTATAGCGAAAGCCTCTTCTTTCTCTTCACATTGTAGTCAAACTTTGCTGAAGAGGAATTTGCTCACTTCCCATCAATTTTCCACCTGTGGCTTTGTGGGCTGTGCCCCTCAACAGCCTCTACTTTTGAAACCGATCCCTTCAAGGCCTGCTGGTTATCACATTCTTTGGGTGCATTTTAGGCCCTTGGTCACCTGGCCTCTGGGCACTACTCAACACTCTAGATCACTTCCTGCTGAAGTTGTCACCTCCTTTGGTTTCAGTGGCACTAATATCAGTTAGTTCTGCTTCAGGTAGAAGTTATTGAAAACACAATCCGAGTTGGTTTAAGCAATACAGAACTTCATAGGTTCACATAAATGGAAACCGAGAGGTAGAGTAAGTACCATATCTCTGATTCTCCCGGTTTGGGGTTCTTCCTTGTGTCGGCTTCCTCCTTCTCAGGGAGGGAAGGCTGTAGCAGGTCTGGGCTTTATTTATCTAGAACGACACCTGAAGGAAGAGAAAGTATCATTTCCAGGAGTTGTTCTAAGAGAATAAGGAAGATCAAACTTTTCTTGAATCTTTTTTGATTCTTTGGTCCTTGCAGTCATCAATGAATGGGGTGGGATTATTTTTAGAGAAATAAGTCAACTCTTGGAACTAGAGACATCCAGCCTCCCGAGAGGGCTCTGGATTCCATGGGGGTAGGAATTGTGTTAAGAAGGAAAGCAGGGATTGATACTTTTTTGAAAACCAACAATGTCTACCACAATATTTCTAAGGTTTTTGTTTTCTTTCGATTTTAATTTTCTTTTTTCTTTTTTTTATTAAATGATAGCTTTGTACATTAATGCAATCATGGGGTACAGTGTGGTGTTTTCATATACAATTTGAAATATTTTCATCAAACTGGTTAACACAGCCTTTATGTCATTTTCTTAGTCATTGTGTTAAGACGTTTATATTCTGCTCTTAGAAAGATTCACTTGTACCCTTGTAATATTTTATTTTTTGTTGGTTAGGCTAGAGTGCAGTGGTTTTGTCGTGGCTCACTGCAACCTCTAACTCCTGGGCTCAAGTGGTCTTCCTGCCTCAGCCTTCTGAGAAACTGAGATTCAGGTGCATGCCACAATAACTGCTTAATTTAAAAAAAATTTTTTTGAGAGATGAGGGTCTCACTATGTTGTTCAAGCTAGTCTTAAACTCCTGACCTTGAGCAATCCTCCTGCTGTGGTCTCCCAAAGTGAGGAGATTATGGTGAGAATCACCACATCCAGACTCCCTGTTTTTTTTTCCAGATCTTTAGTCGTTCTTCATAATCCCTTATTTTGTTCTTCTTCCTCTGCTTAGCCCGTCAGTGCAGATGGGTGTAGAGTACAACTCCTCCTTTCTTCTCTTCTAATTGTTCATGTTATCCCTGGGAAAATTCATTCACTCTCACGGCTATATATGCTGATGACTCTCAAATACACTGCTTCAGTTATAGGGTTATTCTGAACTGTAAATTCTTTTGTTCAATCACATAATGAACATCTCCACTTGTTTATCACATATGCATCTCAAATGTATTGCATCCCAAACTAAATTCATGAATATAACTTGAAGACCAGCATATCTTTCTGTATTCCCAATCTCAGTGAATGGCTTCATCAAATACTTACTATTCCCCTAAGTCATTGTAGGCTCCTTTTTTTTTTTTTGCCTCACATTGAAGAAATCACAAAACCATGTGCTCTAGCCACTAAAATGTAAGGCCACAGTGCATCAGAAATTTTTTCTGTATTACCCTCTTTTAATTTGGAGTATGTTCTTATGTGAGCCTATGACACTTCGTATGTAAGTGCACTTTTGGCCAGGTGCAGTGGCTTGTTTCCCTAATCCTAGCCCTCTGGAAGGCTAACATGGGAGGATTGCTAGAGCCCAGGAGTTAAAGCTTACAGTAGGCTATGGTGATGCCTCTGTACTTCAGCCTAGACTATAGAATGAGACCCCAGTTCTAAAAAAAAAGGGGGGGAGGCACCTCTATTGTTCACTATCATCTTCTTGACTGTAAGGATCTCATCTTACTATTTATTTTTTAAATCCCCATTCTCAGCAGGATATTTTAAACTTGATGGGTATTCAGGAAATGTCACCGTTATTAAACATTGAATGTATTTAGTCCTTAAGTCTTTAAACATCTTCAGATACTTATTAAGCCACTATTACTTCCAGATACTCTTCCAAGTTCTGAATATTTGATGCTTCTTTTTGACAGACTTGGTCCTGTACTGGAGGTGGGTGGAGTCAATGGGAAAATGCCAGAATTGTGTCCTAAGGTAATGAGTGCTGTGTCAGGGCCAGTGTAAACAATATGAAACCAGGCCAGAGATCCAGATGGGACTGGATGAATCTAGGAAGATAAGGCGTGAGGCCAGCTGGGTTGATGTCAGTATTTTTCAAGAGGCTACTAGGAAGAAAATCTGAGAGTTGATCCTAAGCCTGTGAGAGACATCTATGACAGTTTTTAATTCAGCTTAAGATGTTCCGAGTATAGCTCTTTTCCTCCTGTCCCCCCTCGCTCTTCTCTACTCTCTCTCTTCTCTTCCCCACTCTCTCCTTATCTCTCTCCCCTCTTTTCTCTCCTTGGTGCTGCTCTGCAGCCCCCCTCCCCCCACCAATAAAGCCCTTTTGTACCAAAAAAAAAAGATGTTCTGAGTGTTATAGTCACTGTGATACAAAGATGAATAGAAGCTCACTGATTGGTAGGAAAACAGATCTGTAACAAAAACTTATACTTTGATGTAAGAAGAGATAGAGTAAAGCAAAGGGATGCCCATCCGTTTGGAAGAAATTGTTATGATCTTGAGGAGACTCTGATTATGATAGTTTTTTGTCTTATTTTTTTTAAAAGGAAACACTTCAGGTGTGTCATTTTCACTCCATAGATGTCTTCAGGACAAATAAAATTCTATGATACATAGAAAAAAGTTTTTTTTTTTTTCCCCACAGTTCCGAAAAGATCCACATTCTTTTGCAGGTCTCATAGGAACTGCCACTCTGTGGAAATCTTTTCAGTATCCCAGTACTAAAGCTATAAATAAGTTGAATTTTTGAGGGTGGTTTTCATGCAGAGAAAGATTATTCAGAGTTTATATATATGAAAATTAACATTCTATATACTTAAATTAAAATTATTATACCTTTTAACTTATTAATTATGCATACCTGGTTTTTCATTAAGCTTTTAAGTTTAGCTTCCACCATTATTTCATTAAGATTTCTGTCCCCATCTTTTCTTCTCTTTTTACAAATCCCATTATGTGTCCCATAAGCCCTATAGATATTTTGACTCTTTTTCATTCTTATTTCTTTTTTTTGTTCTGACTAGTAATTTCAAATGTGTCTTCATGTTCAGATTCATTGCTTGATCTAGTCTGCGGTTGAAGCTCTCACATATATATGTGTGTATATATATATATATATATATATAAATTTCATTCATTGACTTTTTCAGCTTTATGATTTCTGTTGTGTTTTTTATATTTGTAATATATCTTTATTAAATTTCTCATTCAGGGCTTGGAGCCTGTGGCTCAAGTGGCTAAGGCGCCAGCCACATATACCTAAGGTGGTGGGTTCGAATCCAGCCTGGGCCTGCCAAACAACAATGAAGGCTGCAACCAAAAAAAATAGCCGAGCGTTGTGTCGGGCGCTTGTGGTCCCAGCTACTTGGGAGGCTGAGGCGGGATACTCACTTAAGCCCAGGAGTTGAAGGTTGCTGTGAGCTGTGATGCCATGTCACTCTACCCAGGGGGACAACTTGAGGCTCTGTCTCAAAAAAAAAAAAAAACAATTTCTCATTCAGATAATGAATTATTTTTCTGATTTTTGTTGAATTGTGTGTCTGTATATTCTTGTCTCTCACAGAGTTTCTTTAAGATTATTATTTTGAAGGCTGGGTATAGTGGCTCACACCTGTAATCCTAGCACTCTGGGAGGCTGAGGTGGGAGGATTGCCTGAGCTCACAGGTTTGAGACCAGCCTGAGCCAGAGTGAGACCTTGACTCTAAAAATCACCAGGTGTTGTGGCAGATGCCTATAGTCCCAACTACTTGGGAGGCTAAGGCAAGAGAATTGCTTGAGCCCAAGAGTTTGAGGTTGCTGTGAGCTGTGAAGCCAAGGCACTCTACCAAGGGTGACAAAGTGAGACTCTCAAAAAAAAAAAAAAACCATTATTTTGAATTCTTTTTCATGCAATTCATAGATTTCTTTTTCATTTGGGTCAGTTACTAGGGTGTTATTGTGTTTCCTTGATGCTGTCATGTTTCCTTGATTTTTCATGTTTCTTGTGTCCATCTGTTGATGTCTGCCTGTCTGGTGAAATAATTACTTCTTATAGATTTTACAGAGTAGTTTTCACAGACAAAGACTTTCATGTGCAGATGAGTTTCAGTGTGCCAGTTGGAAAGGGTGTGGTGGCTCTCCTTTTGAGTAGATGTAGTGATATGATGTGATCAGATGTTTCCCTCCTTTCTCTATGTGACTGTGTACTGGGTTTCTGTGCTCTCTAGCATTTCTCTATTCCTTTAATGCATTCTGGCACTCTCCTTTAGTTATTTTTATCAAAGTGTAGTCTTTTATTTCTTGTTTTGGTTATCTTTGTTAGGGAGATGAGCATTAATGGCTTCTAGATGGTTGTCTTGCTAATGTCACTACGTTTACTTTCTAAATCTTATTATCTACTTAAAAGTGTAGTAAATTTTAGTATTATTTTTATGAAAACTTAAAATAATGTTATGTAAAGAATTTAATTTATTTTTAGTTTTTTTCATAGTGTCACTTACTAAAGGGCTTTGAAGCATTAAAACTTGCATTTGTACATTTAATATATGTGATTTTCCTATTAAATGCTATAGTTACATGACAGAAAATTCTAAGTTTTTAAATAACTTCTAAATGTAATAAATTGAACATAAGTGTGAATAACCTTAAATATTTTAATATTATAAATAAAGTTAGATTTCAGCTGGACTATCACATACATTTTTACATTGTAAATTCACAAGGTT
>CAUYTI010027444.1:0-12387 GCA_963575145.1 Galago senegalensis
TTCTGCTGCAGACTTGATGGTAGAGCTGTGGCTGGGGAGCTAAGACACTTTTTCCTGAGAGTAACCAGAAGGTCACAGGGAGCATAGAGGCCAGGAAGGGGGCCATGGGGCTACTGTGGGGCCACCCTCTCACCCAGTAGCCATCGAGGTTGTGTCTTTCCCCATGTGTAGGCTGCCTGTCCCTGCCCACAGCCCTCGGTCCAGCACAGGGTGACAGGCCCTGCAGCAACAGGCCAGGTGGTGCACAGTGCGGGGTCTACTCTTGCAGAGCCCTTGCTTGAGGGCAGCCCTGTCACAGCCATACTTGGGTCCATCTCAGGGCAGGCACACGGGCAGGCTTCCAGCCTCAGCCCCGTTTCAGGCAGTGGGGACCCCAGGGCACCAAACAGAGGATGGAGTCAGGGAGAGGTGCCTGCCCTGGGCTTTCCGCTGCTGAGAGCCAGAGGGAAGAGCTGGTGACCCAACACTTAGGAGGTTAATGTGTTTAAGGAGGAAAATATTATTTCTTCCTAACAGACTTAGAATGCGGCAGGAAAGGGCGTGGGGTCTGCTTTTCTGGTCTGTTCTCTTTGGGGGTTTATTCTGGGCTGTCCTCCAGGCTTTCCCAGATCAAGCCGCCCTCCCCGGCTCTCTGACGTAATCCTAATTTCCTCCTGCGTTGACTGTGTGTTTGCCCCAGAAAGCTGACACCTGGCTTTGAAAGTACCCCTAGGCCCCCCACGGACCAACGCCCAGACAGGGCCAAGATGGCAGCTCAGAGGCATGCACCTGGCATTTCAGCTTCGCCCCTGCTCAGCAGTCCTCAGGATGTCCTTGGAGCTGGGCACAGGGGCTGAGCATACCTGGGTCAGGCATTTGGGGGCTACCGCCATTAGCAGGTGCCCAGCAAGAACCGGCCTTGACTGGTATGTCTGGGCATATGGACACAGTGGGCTTAGCAGACCTCAGGGGAAGGTCTTGATGGGCCAGGGGCCAAAGGCACACTCAGGGGCACTGGCTACTTGGGGGACCAGGGAAAGGGTGGGTTTGAGTGTTGGGTGGGAATGACTCGGCATTGCCTTGTGGACTTTGAGAGGCTTAGGAGTGCCAGGCTGTGGACAAAAACACTGGGGGTCTCAGGCTCTGGGGGTGGGTAGCAGCTCCAGCAATGCACAGCCTTATCCCCAGGGCCCCAGGCATAGCGGGACTCCAGCTGGTCAGGGACAAGGAAGGCCTTGGAGAGGCGAGGGCAGCAGGTGAGGTAAGACTCAGAGGCAGGGAGGCCCCCACCATCCCACCACAGCTCATCCCCCACCCCGACTACTAGGAAAGTGGCGTGACATTCGCTTGCAGCACCTAGGGAGCCAGTACTGGGACTGGGTGGGACTCAGGCCCATCTCCTGTACATGCCTCCCAGAGGCCCAGAGTCCTGGAGCACAGAGCTTCAGGGAACAACTAATGGGTCAGGAAACATACTAGCCTTGCAGGACAGAGGCCGCCAACCCACCTGGACAGAGCCTGGGAAAATGGGGTGACACATGGGCTAGAAGCCACTGACCACCCTGAGCTGCTGCCCACAGCCCCTGCTCCTCACTGATGTGGGAGGTAGAACAGCCCTAGTCAGGACTGAGCCATTCAGACCCCGAACAGGGCCTGCCACAGAAGGGAGCCCCAAGGAGAGAAGCCTTACCCTCCAACCTGGGGGCAGGCCTGCCTGGAATGGTGCCGTGGGCTGGCCAGCAGCAGCTTGTCCCTGCTTTTCCTTTTCACTGTGATGTCTGCTGCGTGTCGGGGGCAGGTGGGGAGCAAATGAGTGTGGGAAGAAAATAGCCTGATGCCACTGCGTGACAATGCCACAGAGTCACAGAGCCACCACGTGACAGTGCTACAGAGTCACAGAGCCACCACGTGACAGTGCCACAGAGTCACAGAGCCACCACGTGACAGTGCCACAGAGTCACAGTGCCAGGACATGACAATGCCACAGCGTCACAGAGCCACCACATGACAATGCCAGAGTCACGGTGCCACCACATGACAATGCCACTGCGTGACAATGCTACCACATGACAATGCCACATAGTCACAGTGCCACCACATGACAGTGCCTCCTCGTGACAAGACATCCATGTGACAGTGCCATCCACATGTTGCCATCACCCCTGCAAGCTTTTGTCTACAGGCAGTTACAGGACACCACAGGTGTGGAGCAAGTCCTGGCAGAAAGGGAACAGGTGGGTACCACTGGGTTTCTCTCTCCTAGATCCCGGATAGTCCATCCTGGGCCTGCTCTCCTGGGACTCTGTCCAGAGCTAAGGGCAGGGTTAAGATGATGTCAGAGATGCCCAAAGATGGCCGAGTGCCAGTGGTTGCCTGAGCCCTTGCCTAAGCACTTGTTTGGTGTCTGGTGGCACCTCAACCTCCATCCCAAAAACAGGGATGAATGAGGGACAGTTCACAGTTGGTGGGCTCAGGACACAGCCTAGAGAAAAGGCTGGTCACTGGTCAGTCAGTGACATCCATGAGGATTCATGTCCAGCTTTCTGCATTCACAGGGGGATGGGAGTAGGGACAGCCTCAGTCTGTGTGTCTGCCCAGGTTAGGGTGCGTGCGGTCCTGGCTCCATCTGTGGGAGGCCCGGGCCTGGTGACACTGGTTCCAGAGAAGCCAGGCCAGATCTTGGTTTCCAGAAGACTGTCCAGTCAAAAGGACCAGGGCTTCTTGGAGAAGTGGCTGATTGTCAAGTGGGCAGAGGACGTAATGGCCAGGCCCAGGCCAGCTGTCAATGCCAGGAAGCAGAAAAATGCTCCAAGCTCACAGAGGGTGGGCGCCAGGACAAAGGGGTGTGAGCCCAGGTGTGAAACCAACACCTGAGTTGCTAATACATGAGGCAACTAGATGAACAGACTCATGGGGCAGCAGGGACAAGTCTCCCTCAGGAAGTGGAGCAGAACCCCCAGGTAGGCTGCCCATGGTGACATCAGCATTGCTGCCCAGCCATCTCTGACATGCCGTAATGGCATAGGACATTGGAATGGGGCAGCAGGGAGCTCTCCACACTCTTTGCAACCTGTCTGCCATCTCTAACTGCTTTAAAGCTGAGCATTTGAGAGTTAGGGGCTTGGCCAGCAAGCACAGCATAGAGCCTGGGGCAGGTCCCCTGCAGAAGGGGATTAAACTGCCTAGACAGTGTCAGGGTTGGTGTGAAGAGGGTCATGTCAGGACTGGGCTGGCTCTACCGTCTTGCCGTGTGCCCTCAGGCAGTGACCACACCCCTCTGTGCCTGTGGTCACAGCTATGTGAGGAATAATTCTCTGCCAGGTCATGAGGGGTCAAGGCTATGGCCAGAAGGTCTCCCCAAAGACTCTGGGTTCTGAGGAGGGGCCTTCATGGCTATGGACCCCCAATCCCAGAGGTGAGGCTGAGCCAGACTTAGAGCTCCCCCATAAACTACCAGGCCCTAAACCCCATGCAATGGGAACCCCTAAACGCAGCCTGCCCTGCCTCTGTCTCCTAGCACAGGGTCCCCACAGGACAGCAGGCATTGGGCGTGGGGCCCCAACACCCCTCAGGAGCGGTCCTGTTTGCCAGACTTTGGGTTCAGTTGGTGTGGCCCAGAGTCCTGCAGCAAGTTCTAGAAAGGCCTGAGAAGGCTGTCCATCCTGCTGTCCCCTGTCCTCCAGGAGACATGGGCCTGAGGTCACAGAGCACAGGCACAGATGCTCACCCAGGCATCTAGACTGCTGGTCTGGGACCTTCCCACTGTCAAGGGCAAGAGAAGAGATTTGCATGGTATGTCCAGGAGCATGTTTCACAATGATGGGACTGTTCCGCATGCGTGCTGCCCAGTCCAGATGCTACCAGCCACCCAGGGCTTCTGAGCACTTGGCTTATGGCTGGTCAGACTAGAGAACCAGATTTCTAGCTGTAACTAACTGAACCTTAAGTAACCACCTGTCCCAGGGCTAGACCATGCAGGTGCAGTTGCTGTTGTATGAGCTCTGGGTGGACGGCCACAGGAGCCTGGACGGGATCAAAGCCCTGCCACAGTTACTCTGAGTTATAAAGCAAGAGGGTGCCCCAGGCTGGTGTTCTAGAACCCATGCTATGGGTGAACTGTGAGTCCTTCAGTCACAGCCACAGTTTTGGGCTCTGTGCAGGACAAACCCACAGGAGCCTTGGGGATCGACCATAATGCAGCCCATGGACCCTTTCCAAAGGCCCCTTCCTTCTGCTAAAACATCGGCTGTGGTTCTCCTGGTGCTGGTGACACTCCCCAGGCTGGGAAAGAAGGCAAATGTTATGAGTAATTGGTCTGCTTTTCAGCAGGGCTTAGGCTGGGCCAGCACACCCACTGGGGCATGGGGGTGACTTTGCGAGCCCACAGAGGTGACCTGGCCCTTTTGCCGCGTCCATCTGGCCTGGCCTCAACAGGCTCCCACCCTAATTTCACCATGACAACTTGGCAGCCCTATCATCTGGAAGGACCGGGGAGAATGGTGCCATCTGCTCCCATTATTCTTGGCTGAGGCCAGAGTGTGAGAGGCAGAGGATGGGAAGAGGCCGTGAGTGCATACTCAGGTAGATTTCTGGCTAAAATGCTGAACTTAGCAGCCTAGAGCATTAAAAAGAATCTTTATTCCATTTCTCCTCTTCCTCTTTTGATGACTGATGGGCCTCTCTGGGGTGGGGTGGTTCTGTCCTGGGCTCGCTTCTGCAGCCTCTGGGACCTGAGGATGGGCAGGCACAGGAGGAGGGAGGTCTCTGGCTGAGCTGTGAGGCCACAAGAATGGAGGTGTCCAGCTGCCATTGTCCACTAATCACCAAAACAGACCATGCCAGGGCTGTCTGGGAAACTAGAATCAGCCTGCAGGGCCTCCCTGCCTGACCCACCCAGACCTTCACACAGTATCACTGTCACCTTGAGGTTGCGCGCTGACCCCAAGGCCAGCCCCTGCTGTGTTGGGGAGCCCCTTCAGCCTGCACATGTTCCCCAGGACTGTGGGAGACACGGCGGAGGTTAGAGGACATGAGCCCAGCGGTTCTCCTGGCCTTGTAGAATCCTCTGATGCCCACAGAATTCCCACCCACCCCCGACCTGGGCCGACGGGGCTGGCCTCCTGACAGGAAGCGGGTGGGCTGTGGTATCCCCAGGGCAGTGTGGGGGCATCTGGAGTCAGACTTGGGTTCCCTTTGGAGCTCACCACACCCTTAGGTGGCCTCAGTCCCCACCTGTACACTGAGGTGACAAGCCGTGTGCAGAGGCTGGAGGAACAGCTGTCCTTGTAGCCTGGCACCCATCTCCTTACAAGTCACCTGTACCTGGCATCCAGTCCTTGACGCTGCCTGTTTTGACCCCTAACCCCTGGGGACAAGGCTGCCCAACAGACAAGGGAAGTACAGGGTCAAGTCTCAGCTCAGTCTCAACCCTAGGAACACCCTACCCGTGCCTGGGCCTGGGAGGTGTTCAGCTGGAAGGCGTCTCTCCAACCCAGTGGCTGTGGTGTGATGACAGTCCTAGCTGAGCACAGGGGTGGCTGGGATGGTGACGGGAAAGGCCCAGGTTTGGTTTGTGTTAGCTGCGACTCAGCTCAGAAGCACATCAGGTTTATTTTGAGGCTGTGCAGAGTTATTTTATTTCCCATTTATATTTAGGGAAGATCTAGATTCAATTAATCTTTTCATTGCCTATGCAGTGAAAAAAAATGTGCAATGTGCCTTAAATGTTTCCCAAACTCTGTTAGTCATTAAGGGAGTGACTCAGGCCTAGAGGTGTGGACAAGAGGGCCAGGGGAGCCGCCATAATGACATGGGGTCTGCTGGGCAGATGGGGGGGCTGGGGCAAAAGGCCCCCTCACTTCTTCAGCAGCCCCTGGGGATGCCCCAAACTTTCACTTGACCCAAGAGGCAGAGAGGGAGCTCACAGCCAATGTGCAGGAGTTCCGCCAGGCCTGGGAGGAACAGAGGCAGCATTGTGAGGAGGCCACCTAAGCAAACAGACTGGGTGGACGCCCAATGCCCACGGGCTCGGACCTCTGACCCCCTGGCCTCACTCGCGGCCTCTGGGGGCCATGTCAGGCAGAGGGTCCTGGGGCAAGAGCACTGCAGGCTGGGCGCGTTTCCGTTATCGTAGGATCATTTGTGTACAGAAAACTCCCCCACTCAAGCTTCTGCAAAGTGACCCGGACATTCCAGCATCCGGGAATCCTTCCAGTCAGGACCCCCCCAAAGCAGCTGCTGGTCTGTTCACCCTCACGGCAGGTCAGGCTCATTGTGTCTGGCCTTTTTTAGCCATCACTGTGTCTCTGGAAGTCAGCCCCACCGTGGGTGAATGTGTTTGCTGTCCATCTCCATTCTGCCGCTGGTGGGTGCACAGATGTCCGCAGGCTTGGCCCCTCTGCTCTGCAGCGCTAAGCACTTTCTAACAATGCTTTAGCCGTGCGTGGTGCCCGCCCATTCTTGGTGGGACTCCCTCTAGGATCTCTGAGTCACTGGCGAGCGCATACTCAGTCCCTGGTGGTGGGGTGGGGAGGGAGCAAACAGACATTCAGAATATTTATGGCAAGTCACCTTCCCATCATGGTTCGTGAGTGTGTGGGTGTCCTGGTGGCGCTGTGTCCTAGCCAACATTTGGCATTGTCTGGTTTTCTGTGCTTTGTTTTGCTGGGTTTTTTTTTTTTTTCGTTTTAGTCATTCCAGTTTGCGTGGGAAGGATCTTATTGTGTTTTGATTTATAACTCAGTGCAGCCTGAGGAGGCTGCAAACTTTTCCAAATATTGTTGTCCATTGGGGAATCCTCTTTTGTGACGTGTCTGCTCCAGTTTCATCTAAGATGGTATCTTTCCTTTTTGATTTTAGAATTATTTAAAGATCTTACTAGATATGGTTCTTTGTTGGAAAAAAGAAAAAAAGCATTGCAAATATATAGTCTCTGGCTCACATGGTTTCTTCTTTTTTTTTTATTTCTAACATTGATTATGAAATGTTTGAAAATGGAGAATGCTTGAAAGAATTCTACGGTGGTCACTTTGATACCCACCTCCTGGACTCTGAAATTAACACTGAGCATACTGGTTTTTATCACGTCTCTGTCCACCTCTGTCAATCTCAACCCATCTTATTTTTAGATGCATTTCAAGATAATTTATAGGTATCAGCACACGTTGTCCAGAAACATCAGCATGTTAACTTAGAGATCAACATCTGCATATTGGTTCTTGATTTTCTTCTGGGGTAAACTTTACGGCAATGAAATTCACAAAGCTTAAGTAAGCCATATGATGGCATTCAATGAATTGCAACAAATATTCACCAAAACCAGTGAAAGTACAGAACACCAGCAGTTCCCCAGACAGTGCCCTCCTGCTCCTTTCCAGCCAATCCACACCCCACCTGCCCCCCCCCAGAGGGGGCACACACAGTGTGATTCCACTTATAGAACAATCTAGAACAGGCAGAATGAATCTGCGGTGGGAAAATTAAAACACCAAACCATATTTTGCATTTCCTTGATGACACTGGGGCCTTCTGTGCTCACTGGTGTATTCGAATTACTTGCCCCTTAAAAAGAATGTTGTGTTCCAATCCTTTATATAAACTGGATCCCCATCCTCCTTCAGATAGACATTGGTCAGATCTTTTATTCCAGTGTACGGTGGGCCTCTTGCCAGTCTTAATAAAGCCCTTTCATGAGCACTTGTTTTTTTATTTTGTTGAAATCTGATTTATAGTTTTCTCATAAGTTATTGCTTTTTTATGTCCTAAGAAGCTTTCTCTAACCCCCAAGGTATGAAGATATTCACCTAAATTTTCTCTTAAAAGCTTTGTAGTTTTAGCTCTTGGGCCTGTGATTCTCCTTGAGTTGATTTTGGGTATGCAAATAGCACCCTTCGTTGGAAAGATCCGTCATTGGATTGCTTTGTACTTTTGTTGAAAAACAGCTCCCTAATGTGAGTCTAGCCTAGTCCCGGACTGCTAGCCTTGCCCACCAATCAGCTTATTGAACTTGATCTTGGCTCCTGCCATCTGGCTTCTGTGGCTTCAGATTGGGTCCTAAAATTCAGCTAGTATGTATTCTTCAACCTTGTTCTTATTTTTCAGTGCTATCTTAGATATTCATGGTCTTTCATACTCCCCTTTCCATTTTAGAACTAGTTTGTTGATTTCCACTGGAAAGTCCTGGTAAGGTTATCACTGGAATCAGACACATTCAAAGGTCCAGGTACAGCAGGAATCTGGAAAGAGCTGTGCTCTGATTGCCATGCAACCCACTCACAACTTTATCACCGCTGCTGTGTTTTATTCCTTCCGGAAGGCTTGGATTTCTATCTGGTATCATTTCCAGACAGAACTTGATTTAATATTTCATGTAACACAGGTCAGCTGCTGATAAATTCTCTTAGTTTGCTTTTATCCAATCTTCATTTCACCTTCACCTCTGAAGGATATTTTTGCTGGACATAAAATTCTGAATTGACAGGGTTTGGTTTTGTTTTGTTTTGTTTTTCTTTCAGTACAGAGGTGCTTTTGAAGGTGTTTTCCTGTCCTCTGACTTCCAGTGCTTTTAATGAGAATTCAGTGGTAACTGACATCCTTATTCCCCTGGGTTCTGGTGCCATTTATCTTTGGTTGCTTTTAAGATTTCCCCTTCATCGAAGTTTGATGATGACATGCCCAGGCATAGTTTCCTTGTGTTTCTCTTTCCTGGCGTCCAATGACTTTCTTGCATCTATAAATGTATCTTCACCAAATTGGGGGAAATGTCAACTTTGGTTTGTCCAAATAATCTAGGGGAAGGGGCATTCTCACCCTCCTCTCTTGAGAATCCAATTGCACACAAGGTGGACCTTGTGATGCCATCCTGTAGATTGCCAAGTCTTTGTTAACTTTCATTTCAATCTTTATGTCTCTGCTTTCAGGTTAAATCAATTTTGTGGATTTTGTTCCAGTTCACTCTTTTTTCTTTTTTTCTGTCATCTCCACCCTGTGGTAGAGCTCATCTAGCTTTTTGTTTCAGATAATTTATGTTTGGGTTCTAGGATTTTCATTTATTTCCTTTCTACAGTTTCTATTTTTATGTCAAAAGTTTCTGTCTTTTTATTTATTATAAGCACAATTCCCTTTACATTCTTGAGCCTAGTGAAGGAGCTGCTTTAAAATCTCTGTCCACGGAGTTTGGCCTCTCGGTCATGTCAGGCCTGGTCTCTGTGGGTTGTCTTTGCCCTTGAGAAAGTATCATATTTTCCTCCTTCTTCGCACCTTAGGTAATTTTGGATGACAGCCTGGACCTTCCAGCTATGAGAGACAAGCAGAGCCTTTTCTCATTTTGGTCCCTGTGGGTCAGCATTTCTGCCACTCACCGCCAGAGTGTCCTGCCAGGGGCAGTCAGCTCCTCGGGGCTCAGGGTGGATGTCCAGCCTCCAAGCCCTTTGCTGTGGACAGGGCAAGTGAAGGGGCCCATCTGCTCATCAGGGCAATGGAGGTAACAGTGCACAAGCCTCTAGGTCTCTGTTCCTCAGCGTCATCCTCTCGCCAACTCCCTATCCTCCAGGGTAAGGATGGTGTAGCACTGCCTACCTCAGTACTCTGGTGTGAATAGTGAAGTCTAATGTGTAAAGCTCAGGCAGCCAGCACGCCACTGGGCTCAAGGCAATATTTTATTAGCATCACCACACAGCTGGTATATGAGTTTCCTATTGTTCTGTAAAAAAAAAAAGAAATGACCACAAACTTAGTGGCTTAAAGCAAACATTTTATTTTCTTATAGTTCTGGAGTTCAGAGTCTCGCTGGGTTCAGATCCGGATATCAGCAGGGCTGACTCCCCTTAGCAGCGATTCTCAACCTGTGGGCCGCAACCCACAGGAACTGTATTAAAGGGCTGCGGCATTAGGAAGGTTGAGAACCACTGCCTTAGAGGCTCCAGCTTTTCTCAGCTGTCAGACAAGGCCACCACGTCCCCTGTTCCAGGGCATCCTCTGCCTCCAAACAGCAGACCCACACTCATGGTTTCCCCTCCCTGACTCTGACCTCCTGCCTGCCTCTTAGGAGGACCCTGTGATTAAATCAGGCCCCTGGGTCATCCAGGATCATCTCTTATCTTGGGGATCCTTAGTCACATCCACAAAGTCCCTTTCACTAGGAGAGTATATGCTCATGGGCTGTAGGGAGAAGGATGTGGAAGTCTCTGGGGGCGGGGGGGTTATCCTGTCTGCCATGGTGCTTTTCTCAGGGGGCCCTAAAGAGGAGAGGGGCTGGGCTAGGTGGGGTCTTCATCCCATCAGCAAGTCTTCATCAGTGCCATGAGTGTGTCAGAGTGCCCTGGTGCATGAGCTGGAGAGGTCAAGATTGGGGAGAAGGTGCTGCCAAGCGGTGACACCCAGCTATCTTGGGATACCCAGGTTGGATGAGGTCTGGGGGGCCAGGAAGGATGAATTGGTGTTTGCTGTGGTAAGCGGTGAGTTCTTCCTCAGAAGGAGGTATCCAGCTAGAGGTCATGAGATGTTTGATGGTGGTGTTCTTTTTATTCTTTTTAATTTGTTTCGAAATGATTTTAAATCGTACAGATTAGTACTACTAGTTAGGGTTCGGACAGAGGCCACCCAGCTTCCCCTGGTGTTTGCCTAGTTAATGACACAGAACCACTGACGCAGGCACACTGCAGTTCACTGCTCTGCAGGGCTTGGCGGGATGCCGTCAGCCGATCCACCACCAGCACAGTCACCATCACCAATATCATCACCATGAGCAATGGCGGCAGCAGGAGCACAATCTCTGTCTTCACCATCCTTGTTGACACTACCGCTGTCATCATCAGCGTCCAGTTACCACTGATGCCATCCTCACCATCTCACCTTCATCACCATCAGCATCTCATTTCACTCGAGAACAATATCTACGCCTCCTCCCTCTCTGTGTACCCTCAGTGCCTGTCATGGAGCCTGACTTATCTGGGTACTCAGCACTTTTTGAGTAAACGAAAGAAATTAGTGTATGAAGCTTCAGCTGTACACTTGACCTTCATTTTAATAACAGTAGCAGGCTGTGATGAGTTGTTGGGGCTGTGCTGCTTCATCTCAGCCCTCACAGCGATCCCTCAAGGTGAGTATTCTGAGCCCATTGTGTAGATGAGGAAATGAGCGTGTGAGAGGTTAAGGTCAAAGTCCCAGAACTAGTAAGCAATAGAGCTGGGATTTGAATGTGGTCTGACTGGCCCTGAAGCCTGGATTTCTCCCCACTGGGACACCCGTGAAGAACAACCTCTGCCCCTTTCCCTGAAGCACAGGCACCAGCACACTCACTGCAACAGTGAAGGCAGAGGGAGCCTCCATGGCTCCGGAAGGAGCCAAGAATCCCAGCCACTGCGATAAACTAAAGCAGCCGTTTAGAAGTCCAAGCAAAGCAGCTCCTGACCACAGACAGAAGGTTGTTCTGTGAGTGTTCTTTGGGCTGGAGCCCACCAGAGCATGCAGTGGCCACCCACTATGTGCCAGGCACCACCACCTCCCAGGGTTGCCTTCAGGAGCTCGAGCCACACTCAGGTATCACTGGTCTCTGGCTTCGGTCCCTGGGGTCCAGGCCCCATCTAGAATTCTGAACAATCAGTAAAGAGATATATTTATTAAAAAACAAAAGCGTCCTTCTCCCAGAGCAGGCTTCATGCTGTGAACTTGGTGAGCCGGGGCCAGCATCGGCACCAGCCTCGTGGCAAACACAGAGACCTGCATTCTTACCCGCCATGCTGGAGTCGGCACATAAGTCCCCCGGTGCCCGCAGATGAAAGCATTCCCCATCCCAGCTTAATTCCAGATGAGTATCCTCCCTGCAAATTATGAGAGAGGAAATTCAATATTATTCTAGGACTTGCCTCTGCATAATAGCTGACAAGGGCAGAGAACAATCTAGTGCTTATATCAGACACAAACAAGCCTGTCCCCTCATCTGACTTTGGACCTCGCTTCTGCCCAGGAAGAGAGTTTGGCATCCAGGTGCTGGGCCTTTCTGGACAGATGGCTGAGCCACTCAGCCTCCATGGAACCAAGGGGAGGGTGATGAAGGGGGCAGGAGAGTGCACAGAGGGTCCTCCTGCAGCCAGACATGGTCCCTGAGCTGCAGCACAGCCTCAGCTCTGAGGAAGGGCAAGAGATCACTGAGGGCCCCGGGAGCAAGGGACAGGCTCTGCCCTTCTGCTGTGTGGGCTTCTGGACACCATCTGGGCTATCTTCTCTAGGCATGGAACTAAGTCATTGGCAGGAAACAGCCAAAGGAAAATATGGCTGGGAGAGCATGATCTTGACAGAGCATGGCTAGAGAGAGGGTGGCCTGAGAAGAGCACGATCTTGCAAGAACATGGGCTAGGGAGCAAGTGGTCTGCAGAGAAAGAGGGCTGGGAGGGTGTGGCCAAAGAGGCA
>CAUYTI010027447.1:0-36028 GCA_963575145.1 Galago senegalensis
AGACAGAGCCTCAAGCTGTCCCCCTGGGTAGAGTGCCGTGGCATTACAGCTCACAGCAATCTCCAACTCCTGGGCTCAAGTGAGTCTCTTGCCTCTGCCTCCCAAGTAGCTGGGACCACAGGTGCCCGCCACAACGCCCAGCTATTTTTGGTTGCAGCCGTCATTGTTGTTTGGCGGGTCCGGGCTGGGGATTCGAACCCGCCACCTTAGGTGTACGTGGCTGGCACCTTAGCCGGTTGAGCTATAGGCACCGAGCCAAGAGTAAAGTTTTTATAGGCTTGTAATGTTATTCAATGATAAAATATACCTGAAAATACTCGTGGAACTTTATAAAATCCTACATAAATTAAGGGATTATTCTATGTTGTGTATACTCCAAAGCAGATGGTAATGGCCCTGGCTGATGACAATTTTTTAGGATGCTGCATTTGCCCTTCAAAATGCCTGGGATTATCACTGTTAAGCTTATTTTTAAATAAAAGCAGAAGGTAACTATGTCTTCTAAGATTCATAATTATAATAAAATTTCTTAACTATGATGTCTGGAAAAGATAAATTATTCACGTGCTAACATATTAGAAGTGACTTTTTATCAGCTTAAAGAGTAAGACTGGAGGATTGAGACAGAAATAAGTGAGTGTTGAGGGAAGAGTAAAAGGAGGGACAAGGTAAGAGAGAAAAGTCAAACCAGGGTGAGGCGTTTGAGCACCATGAGAAGATTCAAGATTAACCTTTTGACCGTGAACAAAACGTAGGTGTTCAAACAAGATGTTCATGCAGTGCCAACAACGCCTGTAGGCATCAGTACAAGATGTTCCTCGGGTGCAAAGGACACCTGCAGGCGCTGTTCATTTTGCAACAAAACTTGACAACACATGTTACGGTTGTTACCTGACTTGAGTCTGTGAGCAGCGTACACTTGGTTCTCAATGTTTTCTGCAGTTATGCCTGAAATAATTTGTACAAATAGTGGATTCTTGTGGGAATATGTATAAACATGGAGTACAGTAAATTCAAAGATTCCTCAAGGTCAGAAGACTTGATCACTGTTGAAGAATTTAGACATAGAGGTAGCTTTAAAAATACTTATCACTGAAAACATAAACTGTCAAGTACCTTGGAATCTCATTTGGAAAACAAAAATGTAAAACTTATTCCAAATTTAAAATAAGTCAATCCTCAGCCACTTCAATGGAGAGAGGACAATTTAAATCCAAAAGTATATGACATAAAAGCCAATATTTATAAGAAATCTTCAATTTTAGAAGTCTGCCAGATGTTCTCAGACCATTTGGTTAATCATATTGTACAACTCTGGAGGAAGAACTGTTTCTGGTAACAATCCATTCCGTCCCCATCAAAGAGGAATACTGCAGAATACTGCAAAACGCCCGCTGGAGATGTTTGTTTGCACAGTATATAAAAAGCAAAGTGAAACACAGTTATCAATGCATACAGTGTAATGTTGGATTATGCATTGGACTGTGTTTGGATTTGTACTATATAAAATGTGATTATTAAATTTTTATTCATATGTCCAAACTTTGTTATTTTATATTAATTTTTGTTTGCATATTTCTTTGTTATAAATATAAATATAAAATATTGAAACTGAAACCAACTTGGGTGAGTTTAGTAAGAAACCAAAGAACATCCAGTAGTGCAGAGTGTATCAATTGGTTTGTTTCATTTCTGAGCACTCGCCAATCAAAGGGTTAAGAAAATGGCCCCGCCAGACCAGCTAAACAACAATGACAACTGCAACAAAAAAATAGCCAGGTGTTGTGGCAGGTGCCTGTAGTCCCAGCTACCTGGGAGGCTGAGGCAAGAGAATCACTTAAGCCCAAGAGTTTGAGGTTGCTGTGAGCTGTGGTGTTATGGCACTCTACCAAGGGCAACATCATGAGACTCTGTCTCAAAAAAAGAAAACCTAGTGAGAAAAGGGAGGGTCCCAACGACTTGGACTTTGACTACGTGTCACTTACAATATGTTGCAATACCCTGTTCACCTATGTGCCCCCCTAATTAAAATACAAGCACCTTAATTGCAAGAATTATATTTAATAACCTTATATTACTATATATAGTTGGTGAGCAACAATTGGGTGAATCAGTCTGTTTCAACTCTCTTGAGATGTCTCCTTCCATCTGGCTGTCCATCCTTTCGTCTTCCTTCCTCTGTTGCCTTCCAACCCTCAGACGCACCAAGAAGAGGCAATGCAGTGAGTGCTGTCAATTAAGGGGGGAGGAAATGAAGTCCTCTATAAATCTGAAATCCTCAGTATCAAAATAACACCCTTTTATCTAAATGGGATTGTAATTGCTCATATTGAAGTCATTGAAGATTTATTATCCTTTTATGTAGAATTGAATGAATATGGGAGGGAAACGAAGTGGAAAAAAATTGAATATGGAACACAAAGGAATAATTTGCTCTAATATTCAAACAACTGTAGATAAGTATCAAAGATAGCTTGAAAGGCTGACAGCTTCTTTTTTCCAGTTAATAATTTAAAAATCATTCATCCCAGGGGTTTCTGCAACATTCTAACCTATAATGGTGAAGTTAGATGGCTGCATGGGGCCACAAGGGACATGTGTGTGTACCTGCTACATTCTGCTTACTCCGTGGAAGAGTGGGTTGTTATGTTTGGCTGCTTCTTAGAGTTCTTTGATGGTTATTTGTTAAGTGTGGTTAGCAGCCCTTCCTGTGAAATTCATCTCAAGTGACTAAGATAGATGGAGAAATGCCTGCAGCACAGACAAACGCCAACAGTGTGCCTTTCCTGAGGACAGCAATGAATGACTCTGGGCCCAAGTTAACTCTACTGGTATGCCTGGGAAAAATGCTTGAAAAAAATCATGATAAAATCAAGCTGCAATGGCTTCTAAAAGAGCATGCTTTGTGAAGAACAAAGCCTGGAAAACTCATCTCATCTGCCAATTCAGTTCAGAGTGACAGGAGCTTGATAGATTACAAAGATATGTTAGAGTCTGACTTTATAAGGATTTTGATCTTTCATGCATGACACCACCAACTCACTGGAAAAATAGTGGAGGTGAGCCCAGGAAACAGAGGCGTGTCCTCCTACACAGGGCTTCAGGGAAATGCTGTGAGATCAGCCAAAACCACATTAGGCAATAGAGAGAACAGGTCCTAGTCAGCCACGACTCTCTACTATTTCATGGTGAGCACCAGACTAGCAAGCAATTATCTTAAATTTTAAAATGCCCCCTTCACCCCACTTCTTCCTGTGCTCCCATTTTTGCATCCCATTTATGCAAAATTTCTTTGAAATTTCCATAATCATAGTCTCAAATTCTTCTCACATTGTAGGACAAGCTGTTGCACAATTTTCAGGGCCCAATGCAAAATAAAAATGTGGCACTCTTTGTTGAAAATTATTAAGAGTTTCAAGACAGTGACAGCAGACCCATTAACCTAAGTAGGAGCTCCTGGAAGCATGGGGCCTGGTGCTGTTGTCCAGGGTATACATCCATGAAGCTGGTCCTGCTCGACTATCTTCTTGTTTTTCTTATTATTTGAAAATGTTAAGAGAGTTCAAGAGTTTTTGACACATGGATGAACTGTGTAACCCTGAGGGCTTTCAGTGGGTCTGTCACTGGAGTAGTGTACCTTGTACTGATAGGTGAGTTTCATCCCTCACCTCCCTCCACCCTCTCCTTTAGTTTGCAAAGTCCCTTGCATCATCACTGTACCCATTACTCAGCTCCTGCTTATCGGTGAGAACAGGTGGTATTTGTTTTTCCATTCCTGAGATACTTCACTTGGGATAAGGGTCTCTGTTCCCATCTAACTTGCCACAGAAAACATTATTTCACTTCTTTTTATGGCTTTGCAGTATTTCATGGTGTATGTGAATATATAAATATATATGTATATGTATATAATATCATGTTTTCTAAATCCAATCATGAATTGATAGGTACTTAGTTTGATTGCATATCTTTGATATTGTGAATTGTGCTATGAACATTTAGGTGTGGGGGTTTTTATAAAATGGTTCATTTTCTTTTGAGTAGATACCTAGTAATGGGATTGTTGGATCAAAATGGAAGATCTATATTTGGTTCCTTGAGAAATTTCTATAATGTTTTCAGATACAGATAATACTGATTTATCGTCCTACCAACAGTGTATAAGTTCCTTTTTCACCACATCCATGACAACATCTGCTGTTTTTGATATTTCAACAGTGACACCACATGCTGAGGCATCTCACTGTGACTGTAATGTACATTTCCCTAATACCTAATGATGTGAAACATTTTTTCATATAATATTGGACCATTTTTCTATCTTCTTTTGAAATTTGTTCATGTCTTTTAACCACTTTTTAAATGGGGTGGTTTGTTTTTTCATTGCTCATTTTTTTGAGTTTTTTTAGATTCTGGATATTAACCCTTTGTCAGATGGAACATTTGCAAATATTTTCTCACCCATTCTGGGCATGGTCTGTTTATTCTATTGATTATTTCCCTTGCCATGCAGAAACTTTTTAATTTGATTAAGTCCAATTTATTTATTTTTGTTGCTATTGTATTTGCCTTTGGGGTCTTAGTCATAAATTTTTTGCATAGGCCAATGTTTAGAAGTATTTTTTCTAACTTTTCTTTTAAAATGTTTATGGCTTCAAGGCTAATATTCAAGTATTTAATACATCTCAAGTTAATTTTTGTATATGGTGAGAGGTAGGGATCCTGTTTCATTTTCTGCATGTGGCTGTCCAATTTTCCCAGCACCATTTATTGAACAGGGGATCCTTCCCTAACGTATGTTTTGTCTGCTTTGTCAAAAATCAAGGGTGACAGACACACAGTTTTATTTCTGGGTTCTCTATTCGGTTTCATTCGTCTGTTCACCTACCTTTATACCAGTTCAGGATTTCTATGTCTTCCTGATTCAGGTTTAGGAAGTTGTGTATTTCCAAAAATTTACACATTGCCTATGGTTTTCTAGTTTGTATGCTTAGAGGTTTTCAAAATAGTCATGGATTATATTTTGTATTACCGTGCTATCAGTTGTAATGTCTCCTTTTTCATTTCTGATTTAGTGTATTCAAGTCCTTTCTGCTCTATTTCTGGTTAATCTAGCTAGAGGTATATCAATTTTATCTATTCAAAGAAGCAACTTTTTGTTTCATGAATCTTTTATATTTTTGTTTATTTGTTTCCTTTTCAATCAGTTATGCTCTGAGATTTGTTATTTCTTCTAGTTTGGGGCTTGGTTTGTTTTTCTTTTTCTTGTTCCTGGAGATATGACATGAGGTTGTTAATTTGTGTTCTGCCTTTTTAATACAAGCATTTAAGGCTGTGAACTTAGCACTGCCTTTACTGTATCCCACATATTTTGGAAGTTTAGTCCTCCTGCTTGTTCAGTTTGAAAAGTCCTTTGTTTTCCATCTTAGTTTCATCATTCAACAGCAAGTTATTTAATTTCTATGACTCTGTCTAGAGTTGAGAGTTCTCTTGGAATTGATTTCTAGTTTTATTCCACTGTGGAATACATGGTATGATTTCATGTATCAATACATGGTATGATTTCAATTTTTCTGAATTTGCTGAGACTTCCTTTATGGCCTAACATATGACCTACTTTGGAAGATATACAACGTGCTGATGGAAAGAATGTATATTCTGTAGCTTTGGGGTAGAATGTTATGCAAATATCTGTTGGGACCTTATTTCTAGAGTCCCATTTAAGTCAAGTGTTTCCTTGTTGATTTTTTGCCTTAATCATCTATCCAGTTCTGTCAATGAGTGTTGAAGTTCCTATCTATTATTATGCTGTTGTTTATTTCTTTCCTTAGATATAGTAAATTTGTTTTATGAATCCAGGAGTTCCTATGTTAGGTGTATATATATTTAGGATTGTTATATCTTCTTGCTGCATACTTTTATATAATGACCATCTTTGTCTTTTTTCACCATTGCTGTTTTAAAGTGTATTTCATCTGATAAAAGAATTGCAACTTCTGTTCACTTTTAGTTTCCGTTTGAATAAAATAATTTTTCAATCCCTTTATCTTGAGTCCATGTAAGTCCTTGCAAGTTAAATAGGTTTCTTGGACACAGAATATACTTCAGTTGTGCTTTCCACCTAGTCAAGCCAATCTATCTTTTGAGTCAAACATTAAGATCATTTATGTTTAATGTTAGTATTGATATGTGAGATATTGTTCTGTTCATTATGTTGAATGATACCTTGTTTGGCTTTCCCCCTTGTGCTACTGTTTTATAAAAGCTGTGAGCTTTGACTTTTGGGTGTTTTTATACTGGTGAGTCCTGATTGTTCTGTCCTGGGTATAGAGCACTTTTGAACATTCGCTATAGGACAAGGCTAGTGGTAACAAATTTCCTTAGTGTTTGCTTGTCTGGGAAAGACTTAATTTCTCCTTCATTCATGAAATTTAATTGTCCAAGATACAAAATTCTGGGATAGCAAATAATCTGTTTAAGAAGATTAAAAATGGGACCCCCCCCCCCAATCCCTTCTGGATTGTAAGATCTCTGCTGAGAAATCTGCTGTTAGTCTGACGGGCATTTCTCTGTATGTTAAGTACGCTTTCATCTTACAGCTCGGAGTAGTTTCTCCTTTATTTTGATTTAGGCCAGACTGATCCCTTTGTCTGTTGGTGATGTCTTATTTGCTATGATGGTGTTTGATGATCATCTTGTTTCACCATGTCTACCTCTCTGACAATACCAAGGAAATTTTCTTCAATTATTTCCGCAAATAAGTTTCTCACACTTTTTGCTTTTTCTTCTCCCTAAGGGATACCTATGATTCTTATGTCTCCTGGTGATGTCCTATTTGCTATGTTTCTTTCAGGTGTTTGATGGCCATGTTATATTCTGATGTCTACATCTCTGGCAATACCAAGGAAATTTTCTTCAATAAGTCTCACAGATAGGTTTCTCACTTTTTGCTTTTTCTTCTTTTCCCTAAGAGATACCTATGATTCTTATATTAGCTTATTCTAGATAGTCCTGTATTTCTCTGAGTGATTGTCTATTCTTCTTTATTCTTTTTTTTTCTTGGTTTTTTTTTTCATTTTTGATTGAATTAATTTGAAAGCTTTGTCTTCAAGTTCTGAAATTCTTTTTTGCTTTATCTAGTCTGTTGTTAAAGCTGTCTACTATATTTTGAAATTCCTCAGATGAACTTTTCATTTCTGTAAGTTTTGTTATATCTTTTCCTGTATTATGTATCTCTTTAGGAAATTTTTTATTCATGTCCTGAAATTTTTATTTTTTACTTTTTGGTTTGTACTGGTTTTCCACTTTCTCATCAGTACCCTTCATCTTATTTTCTGCTTACATTCTAAATTACATCCTTGGACTTGGCACTAATAGCTCAGTGAGTAGGGCACCAGCCACATATACCAAGGCTGGCAGGTTTGAGCCTAGACCAGGTCTGGTAAACAACAATGACAATTGCAACCAAAAATAGTCAGGCGTGGTGGTAGGCGCCTATAGTCCCAGCTACTAGGGAGACTGAAGCAAGAGAATCGCTTAAGCCCAAGAGTTTGAGGTTGCTGTGAGCTGCGATGCCATGGCACTCTACCGAGGGCAACATAGTGACGCTCTGTCTACAACAAATAAATAAATAAATAACATCTCTGACACCACAACAGTTTTCTTTACTTTGGGATCCATTGCTAGAGACCTACTGAAATCCTTTAGGGGCATCAAAACAGCTCTCTCTCTCTCTTTTTTTGTTTTTTTTTTTTTTTAATGTTGCTAGTGTTCTTATGCTGGTTTCTTCTCATATGAAATCTTTTCTGTCAGGTCTTTTCTCCTCTACTGGGGACTATCCTACTTAGTGAGAAGGAGAGGTGCCTAGGTGATGAACTTGTGTCCCACTGACTCAGTGGGAGAGGGGTAGATGCATATAGAGTCTATAACAAAGCTATCCTCCTCTTTTGTCCCATTCCTTGTCCCCTATGGTCACAGTACAGGCCAGTACTGGGGACTATTTGTGCAGAGCAGTGGGTTGGTCCTCAGGCTACCATAGGAAACTCAGGGAAGGAGGTCAACAAATTCCTCTCCATGAAGGTGGGTGGCATGAGAGTTTGCTTTGCCCTGATCTCCCCATGGCAGTGGCAGTGGTGGCTGGGTGAGTTATTTAGATGGTGGTCAAGTGTATAGGCTGTGTGCATTTGCACCACTCAAATCTTGGACACTGGGACAGTGACAGTACATCACATGGGGTAGCTCATGGTGGCCAGGCAGTGCATGGCATGGGTAGTATCACCAGGGAATGGGCCACAGGTGGAGCTTCTAAAATTGGACTATGCCCAGGTGATTAGATGAGTCACTGTAACTGGGACTCTCTGCCCGGATTTGGCTGTGGTGCTACTCCAGTGGCAGCAGTGGCACTACCAAGGTGGGGGCAGTAAATGCTGGAGACCTAGAGTGCCTGTTTTGTTGGGATCCCCCAGTTGTGCAGGGGCACATTGTACATAGTCACAAGTACATGGCAGTGCTGCCCTTTCCCCAGTCCCCACCATAACCAGAGCAATGCAGAGGTCGATGCAGTGGAGTCAACCTCCATGTAGACTGGGCACTATGTGCCTGAGAGCTCAGAAGGACATCAGTTTTAGTGGCCCAGAATCAGAAACCAGAAACAGAACCTGCTGTTCTTGCTCTCAGATGAAATGCTGCTGCTACCTGATTAGCTTAGAGCCCTACTGTGGTAAGAAGCACCTTTTTACTGTTGGTTGCAGTGTGTCCACAGGGGGGATGCAGACCTCTGGGGTGCTTACCTCTGACACTACCTCTTGTGTGGGCCATTTCCCCAGGTACCTTCTGATCTTGCTGATCCTCCCTCTCCTTCAATTTGGGTATCTCCATTCACTTCTTTGATGGTTCACTGTACTTTCTCTAAGGTGGTTTGCCCACAGGTGAACATCTACTTGCAACTTTTGATCCTCTCCTTGAGAGCAGCATGTGCAGGCCACCGTCTTGGTTCCCATCCCAATCAGACTTCCATCCCCCACCAATTCCACTAAAAGGGTCCTTGTCAATGTCAGTAATTATTTCCATTATAGTAAGTCTAACAGTCGCTTCTCCTCTTCATCTTACTGTATCTATGATGATAGCTAACAGAAGCACTGCTCCCTTCTTTGTGAAACACTGTCTTCTCCTGGTTTCAGAATATACTTCCTGCCTTCTCTGCCTACTTGTCTAGACACTGCTCTCTTTAGTGTTACATTATGGCTCCTCCTTGTGGGAGATTGAATATTAGTCCCCCAAAGGTATCCATGTCCTAATGAATGAATTACCTTACATGGTAAGAAGGAATTATAGATGTGATTAAGTTAAGGTTGTAAAAATAGGGAGTTTATCCTGGTTTATCAAGGACCCCAATGGAGTCAGAAAGGTCCTTATTAAAGGGAAGCAGGAAGATCAGAGTCAGTAGTAAGTTATAAAATGAGCAAGCAAGAAGTTGGAATAATAGGGGAGAGGCATGAGTCAAGGAACTCAAGCAGCCTCTAGAACAGTGAGGTTTTCAACCTTTTCTATTAGCACACTGGAACCTATAGTCAAACTTCCATAGAACACTTAAATTATGTTGATCCAAAAAAAAGTAAAAAAAAAAGAATATATTTGCTGCGCTTTGAACTTCTTTTGAAAATAATTTAATTAATGATCTTTGAAATTTTTTTCACAGCATACCAGTATGCTGCAGCACACAGATTGAAAATCACTGCAGCTGAAAAAGGCAAGGAACTAGACTCTCATCTGAATTCTCCAAAAGGAACACCATTCTGAAGCCCAGATAAGATCTCGATTTTAGATTTCTGACTTTCAGACCTATGAGGGAATAAAATAGTGCTGTTTTAAACCACTAAATGTGTGGTAATTTCTTACAGCAGCAATGATCACATAATGTACCCCTTCTCAATACAAACTCTTTATGTTGGCCTGCCCCAAGACTCACCTCTAGGGCCTCTTGCCTTCTCTATCTACACCCTTCCCCTAGGACAGCTTACCCAGGTTCAAGTACTGACTAAATACCAATACTCCAAAATTTATTTGAATTTATCCAAAATTTTATCTGAGTGAGACTCTCTAACCTCCAAATTCTTATAGTCAACAGTTCAGTTGACATTTTCACTTAAGTATGTAAAAGGCATCCCAAATTTAACATATCCCTCAGTGCATGATCCTTCTATTATCTTCCCTATATCTGTAAATGGCAGCCCCAGTGCAATTCTTCCAATTTTACCAAAACCTCCATTATCCTTGACACTTATTTTTCTTTTTCTTTTTTTTTTTTTTTGAGATGGAGCCTCAGGCTATCCCCCTGGGTAGAGTGCCATGGCATCATGCTCACAGCAATCTCCAACTCAACTCCTGGGCTCAAGCGAGTCTCCTGCCTCAGCCTCCCAAGTACCTGGGACTACAGGCGCCCGCCACAACACCTGGCCATTTTTTTTTTTTTGGTTGCAGCCATCTTTGTTGTTTGGTGGGCCCAGGCTGGGGATTTGAACCCGCTACCTTAGGTGTATGTGGCTGGCACCTTAGCCGCTTGAGCCACAGGCACCCAGCCAACACTTATTTTTCTTATACTTCACATCCTCTTTGTCAAGAAATCCTATTTGTTGAACTGCCAGAAAAAATCTTATCCAATAAATAAATTTACTCTTCTTACCATTTCCCTGGCTACCACTTGAATGGAGCCACTATGGCAGGTCATCTGGAATACTCCAACAGTCTCCTAACTGGTCCTTGGTTTCTTACCTGACCCCCATAGTGAAGACTCAACCCAGTAACCAACGTGATACTCTTAACATTATTTGTAATATCATATTTCTTCTCTGAAAACCCTCTAATGACATTTCTTTTCATTCCTTTGAGGGCATAATCCTTACAGTGAGCCAAAGGCTCCTTGTGTTCTGTCTTTCTGCTTCGTCTCTGACCTCTTCTCCCACCACTCTCAGCCTCACTCACTCTGATCTGCCTGTATGAGCCTCACTGCTCATTCTAGAACAATCTGAAGCAAGTTCTTGCCCCAGGGCCTTTGCAATTGCTTCTCCTCCTACCTTAAATAGGAAGACAGATCTCTACGTTACTTACTCCCTCACTCCTTTCAGGTCCTCCGTGCAAATGTCATTTTGGTGCTATCATGATCCCTGAACACTTTCTCCACTTCTTGTCTCTCTTATCTGCCTTATCTCCATAGCTCTATCATCATGTAAGATATACACTTAAATATTTATTTGTTTATTTGTTTATTATTTGATTCCTACTACTAATATATGAGCTCTATTGAGGCAAGTGTATTGTTTTGTGCTCTAATAAGTTCTCCATGCTACAACAATAACTGGATAATACTAGGCACTTGATAAATACATGTTGATTTCAATGAATTGAATAATGGCACAAGAGTAGAGTGCTGGATGTGTCATTTGCCAAGTTCTAACTAACATATCAATGAAGATCCATGAATAAACCATAACCCAAAACCCATATTTTGAAATGAAAATAGAAAGCTATTAGGAAATTATGGAATGTCCACTAATTTCATCAAGACAGTGTGTGGTGCTTTAAGATAAAACACAACTATAGCCCAGGATGAAGGAGGGAAGGGAGGAGGTCAGGTGGAGGGAGGGTAATCAGTGGGACCTCACCTTTAATGCATATGGCAAGGGTACATGTCAAATCTATTAAGAGTAGAGTATGAATATCTTAACACAACAATTGAGTCGGGTAAGGGCTATGGTAACCAGTTTGATGTAAGCGTTCCAAATTGTATATAAAATCAGCACATTGTACCCCACAAATGCATTAATGTACACAGTTATGATTTAATTAAAAAATTGTTAAGAGATTAAAATAAAAAAAGAGAGTGTGTGACTTTGTGAGCCAGAGGCTGCCTGAGTTAGAACCAACTAGTCTTCCTTTTTCCTCAAACATACACTTCATGGCATAGCTATTTTCTAAAGTAGGTATTTTCAACTGAGGATGAATTTTCCTCTGAGGGACATTTGGCGATGCCTGGAAACATTTTTGGTTATGGGAAAGACGTCACTGGCATCTAGCTGATAGAGACCAAAGAAGTTGCTAGCTGTCCTATAATTCATAAGACATCCCCCCTACACACACACACACACACACACACACACATAGAGTAATTATTCAGCCCAAAATGTCACAAGTACTAAGGCTGAGAATATATATTCTGCTGTTGCTGGGTAGAGCACTTTTTAAGTGTCAATTAGGTTATATTGATTCATAGCATTATTTGAGGCTTTTATATACTTACTCATTTTCTTTTTAATGTACTATTAGTTATTGAGTGATCAGTGCTAAATTCCTCAATTGCCATTGGAGATTTTTTCCTTGAAGTTCCGTTAGTTTTTATTTCATGCATTTTGAAATTCTATGAAATATACAAACATTTAGGACTGTATGTCCTCTGTATGAAGTTACCCTTTTATCATTATCAAAGTATCCTGTTTATTGTTGGTAAGGTTCTGAAATCTGCTTTGTCTGTAATAAATATAGGAACACCGGCTTTCCTGTGATTAGGGTTTATCATTTTTTGTCTTTTTACTTCTGATCTATTTGTGTCTTTTTGTAAAGTGGGTTTCTTATAGATAGTATATAGTTGGGCCTTTTATCTTTTTCCAGTCACTCTACCAACCTCTGCCAATTAATTGTGGTATTTAGACCCTTAATTTTAATATGATAATTGACATGCTTTAAATCTATCACCACGCCATTTGCTTTATATTTGTCCCATCTTTTCTTTGAGTCTTCCCCCCCCAAGCACCTTTTTCAGCCTTCCTTTGAATTGAGTGTCCTTAATAATTCTATGTAGTAGAAAAAATTCTGTGATGTCTCTCAAGATAGCAACCCTTTGTCATATGCATCCTGTACATTCCTCTTGAGTGAAGGCAGGACTTATGAATATGATGGAATTTCATTCTCATGACTAGGTTGAACTAAATGGAAAAAGAAAGACATTTTTGCTCTAATTAAAGCCCCTCATCAGTTACTTTTGAATTAATAAAAAATAAAATTATCCTTAGTAGAACTGATGTAATCATATGAGCTTTTTTTTTCTTTTTTTTCTTGTTTCTTTTTTGAGACAGAGTCTCAAGCTGTTGCCCTGGGTAGAGTGCTATGGCATCACAGCCCACAGCAACCTCCAACTCTTAGGCTTAAGTGATTCTCTTGCCTCAGCCTCCCAATTAACTGGGACTACAGGAGCCTGCCACAATGCCCAGCTATTTTTCCATTGTAGTTATCATTGTTGGTTAGCTGGCCTGGGCTGGGTTCAAATCCACCAGCCTCAGTATATGTGGCTGGTACTGTAACCACTGTGTTACAGGTGCCAAGCCATCATGTGAGCTTTTTAAGAGAGGGTCCAAGCCATCCCTGAAAAAAGAGAAGAGAAGTAAAAGAGATTCTTCTACTAGGCTTGATGATGAAAATTCCCATGATGTGAGATCAATATAGAAAGGATATGAGGGCAGCCCTAGAATTGACATTGGTCCTTGGGTGCTGTACTGTACACGTTTGAGTCCTTCCAAAATTGGTATGTTGAAATTCTAATACCTCAGGTGTTGATATTAAAATATGGGGCACTTTAGGAAGGTGATTAGCCACAAGGGTGCAGCCCTCATTTGTGAGATTAGTTCCCTTATAAAAGTGGCCCAAGAGTGTCCCTTCTACCATGTGAGAACCCAGCAAGAAGGTGCTGTCTGTGGATAAGAAAGTCAGGCCATACCAGATACCAGATCTACCAACAACTTTATCTTGGATGTCCCAGCCTCCAGAAATGTGAGAGATACATTCCTGTTGCTTCATAACCCACCTAGTTTATGGTATTTTGTTACAGAAGCCAAAATGAACTAATACATTGATCAATAGTTAACAAAAAATGAGTACCTAAGTCATACAACCACAAAAAATAAGGAATACAAATAAATTCTGCCAATAACCTGAATGAGTTTGGAAATAAATTTTCCTGAGTCAAACCTCTGAATGAGCATGCAGTCTGGCCAGATTCTTGATTTCAGCCAGATGAAATCCTGAACAATGGAACAAACTAAGGTATGCCCACATTCTTGACCCACAGAAACTATGAGATAATAAATGTGTTGTTTAAGATGTTGATTCATGAAAAGCTGAGGCACAGAAACTCTGAGATACTTGCTCTAGTTCTTAGGTCCTAGAGATAGGCTACAATTAAAATACGGACTCTTTGGCTCTGGGAAACATACCCTTAACCATTAAGCTACACTATCTTTTTGTACCAGATATAAATATATTATTGCAAGTTCATGGAGAGCTCAAAAACATACCTAAGATCATCAACAGTATGAGATAGAAGTGGCTTTTGAATTACTGGGTCATAAACTTGTTATCTCTTGTCTAATCAAAAGATAATCCCCTGCCCTTTACAACTCTGGCTCTGTCTCCAGTATGATCTGATTGCTCCCCTTGTCTCTGACTTTTCCAACATAATTTATAAAAACCTAAGTCTCAAATCCCAAATTATTATTCTTCATCCCTGAGCAAATCCTTTACACTATTTTTGAGCCTTCTATCCCCCTGTGTCAGTGTCACCTATCAGAAATCTAGTTACCACCTTCATTCTCTTATTTTAGAACTACTACTTTAACTTTGTGGCTGAACTCCAGCCCCTAAAGGTAAGATCCATTTCTGTAACCACGGTGCCAGACATACTACAGATGCTCATAAATGTGTCAAATGATTAAATCAATGGCTTAAAAAAAATAAATTCCTCTAAAAATCAGAAACACTACTCTATATACTAAAACTCCTCTATTAGCTTAGAACAGCATCATCTTTATCTCCTAAATAGAGGGAATTAGCATCTCACAGACAAAACAAGCCAGTCTTCTATGACACGAACTGGCTGGTGGAACTGACCAGTTAAGTCACTCCAGAGTCTGCTCTCTCCTAGGGTTCCTCTTTCATAATAACACGTCTGTGTCTGTGCCACTTTACATTCTAGGTTCTTTCATTAGTGCCTAAAGCATCCTAATGATATAAGTGGATGCCAAGACTCTGTGGGGCAAGACTGGAATGCCTTTTACTTCTTGTATATTTTAAGACATGTGTAACAGAAGATCTTGAACTACATTCATCCAAGCAGAGCAGATGAGGGGGTCAAAGCTAGGCTTTGCTACTACAGCACCCAAGGCAGAGGGTTTAGGAAATCAGAGACCAACTGGTACAGAGGTAGGAACATCTGCAGGAATGAAACCTGGGATTTATATCAAAGCAAGCTGGCCCCTTTAGTAAGCTGAAGTTGAGCTTCATAACAGATACACAGAAGAGGTGGTAAGTTCCATCAAGTTGAAGCCATTTAGGAGGGAAGTAGAAGGGGTTTCCTAGCAAGAACTAAGTTAATTAAATTTATCTTCTAAGTTAATTAAATTTATCTTCTAAGATTTCTTCTGGGCAGTGATTTTTTTTCTTTATTTAAAAGACCATTTTGAAAACTATCTCCACAATCATTCTTAACTCTTTGGTTTGGGGATTTAGATTTAATGTCTTAACACAGAGTCCATGCCCTTGCAAGGTGTATGCACACATATGCCTGGATACCCTAAGATTGGATGTATCCACACCCAGAAAGATCCCTGGCTCATGGGCCAGTCAGTAGAAGGAGATGGAGAAATGGCCCCATGTGTATACTGTGAAAATTCCAAGGCAGTGGAAGAGTGGAACCACTCTTGTGCCAATTTGCTTTTTTAAAGCAAGGGAAACAGAGCCAGTTGTAAGCATAATACAGTAGGAATTGCTGCTCTGGTACCAATGTATTAATAGTTTACCTCAAGCCTAGTGGACTCAATATTGATTAAGTTGTAAAGAAAACACTGAAGACCCCCTTTGCCAACCAGAGAAAAATGATAAAATTACTTTTAAGATCACAGATCAATGTACAAGAAGACCTCTCATCTTTTTTTTTTTAATTGAATATTAACTATGTACATTGATACTCTTCTGGGGTACAGTGTGGGGTTTTCACATGCATTCTGAAATACTTCCATCAAACTGGTCAACACAGCCTTCATATCATTTTCTCAGTTATTGCTTTAGAACGTTCACATTCTACTCTTAGAAAGATTCACCTGTACCCCTATAAGACAAACCTCAAAAGTGATCCCTCCAAACCCCCTCCCTCCTCCCATTCCCCCCTCCCTTCTCGCTCTCCCCTCTACATGTTCTTAGGCTATTTGGTTATAGCTTTCATATAAAAGGTTTAAATTAGTCTCATAATAGGGGTGTGTACATTGGATACTAGTTCTCCATTCTCGTGATACTTTGCTCAGAAGAACATTCTCCAGCTCCATCCATGTGAACATGAAGGATGTAAATTCTCCATCCTTCTTAATGGCTGCATAGTACTCCATGGTGTACATATACCACAGTTTGTTGATCCATTTGTTGATCGATGGGCACTTGGGCTTCTTCCATGACCTGGCAATTATGAATTGGGCTGCAATAAACATTCTGATACAAATGTCTTTGTTGTAATGCGATTTTTGATCGTTTGGGAATATATCTAATAAAGGAATTGCAGGGTTGATGGCAGGTCCATTTTTAGTTCTCTACGTGTTCTCCAGATGTCTTTCCAAAAGGACTGTATTAGTTACATTCCCACCAGCAGTGTAGGAGTGTTCCCTTTTCTCCACATCCACAAAGCTACTGATTTCTATATATTAATTTGGCATTCCTTTCTGCTACTCAATATTTGTTGTTGCTAATTGTTTTGCCATAACTTGTATTGTACTTTTTAGATATACAGTCATATCATCAGGGGATATTTTAGGTAAATCTCATAATCCTAGTAAATTATCCTTTTATCTGGATTTTCAGATTTGTTTATTTAAGTTGAACAGGGAAGACCATTCTGATTTCTAAAATTTCTTCTTTATGTGCAATGGTTTCTAATTTCTTTTATGTATGTTGGTGCTTTACTTTTTTAAACTAGGTTTGCTAGCGGTTTATTTTGTTAAGACACACTTTTGTATTTATATTGTATCTATATTCTAATAATTTATGTTTTATAAATTCTTTAGGAAGCTTCTTTTGGCTTGTTTTGCTGTTCCTTTCCTAACTTTACATGTTCTTTTTCTAACTTACTCAACTCACTGCTTAAAACAGTTGTTTTTATCTTTACCAGTTTACTCAAACTCCTCTCCTGAAAGTTATGACTTACAAGCTAATTACCAAGTTCAACGCATTTTTCTCTGTTGGCAGCATCCTGGAGTTCTGTTTGGACGTGGTTGACCTTTGTTGAGAATTCTTTCTTTTCTCTTCCATGATGCTGCACACTTCTGGTTGTGTTTTTTTTTTTTTTTTTAGCTTTTCAGATAAACCTCCTTTTCTTTTTTTCCCTCATGATTCTGCTTTCTACAATTAACGTGCGTGTTCTCTGAACTTTCAGCACCTCTGAGCCTTATGTCATCCTCTTCCTTGGCAATCCCATGTTCTCTTATTTCTCTAAGTGTCTTTCCCTACTGGCTATTCTCTCTCTCTCTTTTTTTTTTTTGCAGTTTTTGGCTGGGGCTGGGTTTGAACCCTCTGGTATATGGGGCAGGCACCCCACTCCTTTGAGCCACCAGCGTCGCCCACCTGCAGGCTACTTTTAAATCCCTATCTTATACTAGAAGCAGCTTTCTCTTCTCAGCTTCAGACTGACATTTTCAACTGTGTCTAGAAAGTTCTATCTGAGTCTGTTAGGAATTTAAACTTAATATTTGAACTAGCATGCTTTATCTTCCCACCCTTGTCCAACCTCAGTTCGTACTCTGACATCTATTTTAGCGACATCACCATTTCTTTGGTGGCTACACCTTGAACAATCTGAGTTGCACTTTATTTCCTGTTAACACTTTCAACAATCTACAGTGGTGGAGTCTCAGCCATCCGGTTCCCAGCATGCTCCTGGGCCCTGACTCCAGCCTGTGCCGCCTCCCCCCGATTGTGGTGGATTTCTGTTCGTTTCCTACCCTCAACATCTCCATTTTAGTCCAATCAACCTCAAAACTCTGACCATTCCTTCCACAACTGGAAATCTCAAGGGATACCTCACAGCCCTGCCCGCAGGTCCTCACATGTCGTCCGAGTCCCCCACAGTGAGGCTGACCCCCCCTCAGAGCTGGATTCTGCTAACACCCCACCCTGTTGCCCTCATCTACTTTTTAGATTTCCTATGGATTTATTTTTCATCTTCAAGCTTTGGTTCACACTGTTTTCTCCACTGGTAACATTTTCTTCTCTTCTCTACCTGCTAAAATTTTGCTTATTCTTCCAATTCTATTCATGTATAACTTCCCTGTTCTGTATAAACAGGAGACATTATATAGTCTTCTCTGTTCAACTTACATAAACAAATCTGAAAATCCTGTTGCTCCTGGTTGCAGGTGGTTGTTCCCTCATTTGATCCCTCTAGACCTCTCCAGTATCCTTGCGATTCTTTCCTGAACCATACTTACCCATTTAGTTACAGATCAGGAGTGCTCAGAAGGCTGAGGTGACCTAACTCCTACAGAATGTGGCCCAGAATCTTTTAAATAGCCAGTGCTCAAATAGTTACTGAATGGAGGAGAATTCTCTAAACCAGCGGTTCTCAACCTGTGGATCACAACCCCTTTTTAACAATGAAAATACATTGTGGCATTAGGAAGGTTGAGAGCCACTGCTCTAAAAGGTGGTAAAGAAATAAAATGTCAAAGTCCCTGAATGCGCCCAGCAAAACAGCTTGCTACTTTCCTGAATTGTAACGTGAGAGAGAAAGAAACTTTACTTTTAAGGCATGGTAATTCAGGACCTTTTTGTTACCGCAGTTTAGCCTTTTAAATAAATATCATGGGACATCAGTAAACATGTTTAGTATGTTATAGTATAAATGTATCATGAACATAGAGGAAGGCTCACTCATGCATTGATCTCTGGGGATGTTAATCAGTCTGGGTGAGAAAGAAATGAAGACCTTTAGACTAAGTTTTGGGAGCTCTTCAATGGTCTGAGCCTTTGCAAAGAGTGACAACAGTCTGGCAGCTGTGGTGGGATGTGACGTGAAGTGGAGAGTCTGATAGGACTCTGAGTGCTAAGACCACATGACCATGGTTGGGACTGAGTGCTGAGCTCAGCTTACAACAACAAGCAAAGAAGCCAGGGATAGAACCGACCTTGGATTCTTGAAAGTCAAATTAGGAGAAATATATTCTCTGCCTTGGTCTGAATACTGGAGGCTGGCAGGGGCTGGTGGGGGCTGGCATGCCTGCAGAGTAGATGTCACAAAACTTAGGGACAGGAAGGAACATCTGGAGGCCCATTACTTGGAAACACACTAGATTACGGGTCCCTGCAGGGTGGGGTTCTATCACACCTGTACACTGCTAAACCTGGGACCAAGTCTGTACAGACTGACTAATGTTCAACTTGGATTATTCGACACTAGATTTGGCTGCTTCCTGAGTTGAATTTTGTCTGGGTAGCCTTCTGTCTGATTTTTTGAATGTTTAAAATTTCTCCATCTCCCCAGGTTTCACAAGGTGGAGTGGGGGAGCCTGATCAACTGCCTGGTTTCCTAGGGCTGGGCCCTGGTGCCAACCCTTCTTACCAAGTGCCCTGAATTGACATCACCAATTAACAGCCTCATCTGCACCTGACACCAAAGCATGGCCATTGCTCAGAGTTCTAGAAGCTGTATGCACATATTTGGTCCTTCCAGACTGCAGCTCCTGGCGGGCCTCCTATCCTATAACTTCCTTTTTTTTAAAAAATTGAGATAGAGTCTTACTTTGTCACCCTCAGTAGAGTGCCATGGCATCACAGCACATAGCAACCTCAAACTCTTGGATTCAAGTGATCCTCTTGTTTCAACCTTCCAATTAGCTGGGACTACAGACACCTGCCACAAGACCCGGCCTTTTTTTATGATGAGGTCTCGCTCTTGCTCCAGCTGGTCTTGAACCTGTGAGCTCAAGGCAATCCACTGGCCTCAGTCTCCCAGAGTGTATAACTTTCTTCTTCACATGCTGGATATAACCTACAGTCCTCCTGAGAGGCTGGAGTTTCATTGCCTGGCCTGTCGACTGCTCTCTCATAAAAGTGCTTGACACCAGTCCCAGGTGAACCTCCTGGGTCTTGTTTGGTCTCATTCCTCAGGCTGATCCTTAAGGTTCCAGGTGAGAGAGGAGGGCTAGACTTCCACTAACCTCTCCTTAGACAGCAGGGAAGGAGGGGTGCAGTGTCAGCGCCATTTTGCAGCCCTTCTCTCTGTTCTCTGAGTTTTTTGCCTAAGCCCAGCATATCTATCCTTTCCTATTTTTTTCCTGTTCTTTCCTGGCTCCTCCTTTGCTACCAACGTCTACGTGTAGTCTTCCCCAGATTTTGAGTAGGATCCACAGATATCCCGGATGGTTCTAATTCCTGAGGGGAAATTTTAGGAAATAGAGTTTCTAAGTCTGTTGGGAGAGTCACTGGCTGGGGTCTGGGGTTTAGGTCCCTGGTGTTCTAGCTTGTGCTTTGTTCCTGATAACGCTGGGAAATTTGTAGCCTTTGAACGGGCTGGCATAAAAGGGACATCTTTCTAATGATGTACAGCTAGAGGCTGTAGGGGAATACAGGAAGAGGCTTTGATCACCGGTAGTTTTTGCTTTTCCTGCCTTGACAGATCCCTCTTTTTCTTGCCTCTCGTCACCAAGGACGTTCCTTCGGTAGTATTTTCAGTTTTAGCCACTGGGTGGCGCCTCAACCCTACCCGTAGCTCACCAAAAAGGCTTGCTCTGACAGCTGGGTTAAGAGCCGTAATTTTTGGGAACTCTGGTGACTTGGAAAGAATGCACTCTCTTCTTCCTGAAAATCCTTGGACATCATCCTGAATATTTCTTCTGTGACTGGATGCAGAGAAGGAGGCCATTTCCCTAATTTCTTTGCCTATTCCTCCGACTCTTTCCTCACCCTTTGCTGTGAATCACTCCCGGCCTAGCATGTACTAATTAGCACATAGAAGAGGCACCTGCTTGGTCCAGGGGGTGGGAACTTCTCCCTAGTTCACCAATAGCAGCAGAGCCAAGCGGTTAAGAGCACAGGCTCTAGCTCTCTATAAGACCATGTTTGAATCCTGATTCTGCTTACAAGCTATGTAAACGTAGGCACATCACATAAATTCTCTAGGCCTCAGTTTCCTCATCAATGAAATGTGGAGGACAGTGACCGGTCTCAGGACTGTTCCACTGTGGTAGTGTAGCTGTTATTCATTAGCACCGTCCAGGTTAGATCCTAGGTCAAACCAAGCAGGCTTTAGTTCCTGGCGGGCTCCGTCTGCTACCTTGCTGGCCCTCATGGCAGTAGGGACCACAAAGTCACCAGTTCACTAAGTAACTGTGGGGACCCAGAGCCGTGAATGGAGAGGACAGAGTCCCTGGATACAATATTCCTTTATTCCATAACAAGTTTGAAATGGAATTCCCATCTCCTTGAGGATCCCAGAGGATCCCAGAGGATCCAGAGTAACCTACGGACTATTGACTAAAAACTCTCCTAAGCACTGAGCTTTCTCTGTGTTGTCTGTGCTTTGGGTTCTTTAGATATTTCCTGCAGTTATCGGCTGTTGTCTGTCGGGGCTAAGTGGAGCTCCTGGTGGGCCAGGAGGGTGGGGGGAGTGAAATCCTCCCTGGGCTCAGGGATTTCGAGCAAAATCCCCCTCAGGGGTCAGAGGGCACTGAGGGTACTGAAACCTTGGGGGTCTATTTCCTGCCCCACTCTGCTATTTGGTATTCTCAGCTGGAGAAAAAGTCTTTCCTTCCCGACTTGCTCACAAGGGAGATGGACTTTCTGGATAGAAGCGAGTTTCTGTTCCTGCCCGCCCCCCCCCCCCACGTACACACACGCAACTGCTTCACTCACTCATCTTTTGGGTTTCAGATTCTATGAAAAAAAATTTTTTGTCTTTTTTTAAACTAGCACATTTTTTCCATAGGCGCCTGCTAAAGGAGGCTGAATGGCTTTTCTCCTGATACCCTCAGTGGGCACCAGGGGCCACAGCTGAAAACAGTGGTGTAAACTGCCTTCCATGGTGAAAAGCCACAAATCCTGGGGGACCCTGGAAGCCACCCCACCCAGGCTTGCTAGGAAGTAATGAGTAGTTTCTCCTCCAATAGCTGCTTGAGTGTCCCCCTCATGTCCATAGAAGACAACTAAAGAGGGGGTACTATGATTTAAATGTATGTCTCCCCTAAATTCATTATGTTGGGAAGACCCAGTGTGGTAGTATCAAGAGGTGGGACCTTTTAGGAGGTGATAAGGCCGTTAAGACTCTGACTTCATGAATGGGATTAGAATCCTTATAAAAAGGCCCCAAATAACTGCTAGACCCTTTTATGTCCCATCTACCTGCTTCCATGGGAGGACACAGCTTCCATCTCTCCTGCCCTGGGAGGCTGCAAGTAGGACGTCCTTAACCTGCCACCAAGTGCTGTTGTCTTGACCTTGGACTTCCAGTCTCCACAATGGTAAAAAGTAAAATTTCAGTTCTTTGCAAATTAGCTGCTCTAAGGCATTTTATTATAGGAGGAGTGAACTTCAGGTGTCTGAGGCACTGATCTTTTCAGCTCTTCAGAAGGTGCTTGCTTGCTTGGGTAGTTGTTGACTTTGGTGTTTGAGTGGAAGGCTGATTGCTGGAAGTTTCTATTTGGCTGTCTTGCTCTACCCCGATCTCTACTCCTTTTTTCCTTTCTCCACTCCCAGGGTCTTAGCTTAGAAAAATCAAGCTCTCTTCCTGCTTCAGCCCTTCTGGTCCAAAGCAGATGGTGGGCGGGGTGGTCTGTAGAGAAAGCACTCATGGTATCTCTTCCCCCGAAGTCATTACAGCCCTTTAAAAGAATATGGGAAGGAACATGTTCCTTTGAGAAGCAGTGTATGGTGGGTGAGAACACAGATTCAGCAAGCAGACCGTCTTGTTCAAATCCCAGCACTTGCAGCTGTAGGGAAGTATTTATTTTATCCATGATTCAGTTTCCTTCCCATAAAGTGGGAGGGTAAGAGTATGCACATCCTCAGGGTTGTTTTTAAAGTAAATTTTAAAATAAGTTTTAGAGTTGCAGAAAATTTTTAAGTAATACAGGGAATTCCCACATAGCCTGTGCAAGTTCCTTTAACATCTGACATTAATATGGTACATTGATTACAATTTATGAACCAGTGTTGACATGTCAGCACTGTACTGAAGCATGTACTAAAGTACAGGCTTACTCAGATTCCCTTCACGTTCACCTAACATTCTTTCTCTGTTGCAGGGTCTTGTCTAAGATGCCACCTTGCCTTGAGTCACCATGTCTCCTTGGGCTCTTCTCAGCTGTGGTATCTGCTTAGATTTTTCTTGTTTTTGATGACCTTGACAGTCATGAGAAATACTAGTCAGGTATCTTGTAGAATGTCTTGAAAATGGGATTTATCTAATGTTTTTCTCATGATGAGATATAATTATATTAATAGTTTTTTTTTGGAGAAATATCAGAGGGGTAAAGTGCTATTTTCATCACCTCCTATCAAGGGTACATATAATCAATGGGGCTTACCTTTGCTAAGGTACCTTTATCCTCTAGATAAAGCATAACTTTTCACATTTCTCCACTGCGAAGCTACTGTCTTCCTCACTTTCCATACTATACTCTTTGGAAGGAAGTCACTATGATCATCCCACCCTTCAGGAAGGGGGAGTTATGCTCTATTTTTCTTTTTGGGGTGGAGTATCTGTGTAAGTTATTTGGAATTCTGTGCTTGGAGATTGGCTTGTTCTCTGCCCCATTAATAGGATATCCTAAAACTCATCATCCGTGGGGAAAATGGGAAATTGTAGCTAAGTATACCTGTACAAAATATTCATTACAAAATAATTACAAACTATTTATAAAATACTGTCTGCATGTTGGCCACCTCTCTGCACTGGGTTAATGAAGTCTTTTCTCCAACTTGTGGTCAATATGGTCCTGGATATATGTTGTTGTAATAATTTTCCTATATACGGAGAATTTTGGAACACCATTCATGTATTTATTTAATCATTTATTTCAGTATGGACTAATAGACATTCAATACTTTGGATTATAATCCAATATCACTTTATTTTTTTACTCAAATTGTTATAGCTTTGGCCACTGGGGCTTTTTTATTGAATCTTTTTTTTTTAATGAGAGAGAGAGAGAGAGAGAGAACACTCATCTTGTATAATTTCCTGCCTGAGTACTAGAATCCACTGTTTCTCCAGGTATCCTTGTATTCAAGGGCAGTATTAGAACCCAAGATTTTAGTGGTAGGTGTGCTTGTTGCTACTGGGATATCATTGCTTCTAGGCTCTTTCAGCTGACAGAGCAAGCAAATATTTCATGTGTGGTGTTCCTGTGTGTGTGTACTCATATGTAGCTATTTGTATGCATATTAAACTGAACATGAGGTCATACTGAGGTCTCCAATTCTAATTACCACATGGACAGATTACTCTAGCCTGGTAATTTTCAGCTGGTATGCCATGAGAGAATCTTAGGTATGCTGCAGAAATTTTTAAAGATCATTAATTAAATTATTTTCATAAAGAAATTCAAAGCCCAGTAAGTATATTCTTTTTTTTACTCTTTTTTTTTGGATCAACATAATTTAAGCGTGCCACAGAAGTTTAACTATAGGTTCAAGTGTGCTGTGAGATAGAAAAGGTGGAAAAACCCTGCTCTAGCCTCTTCCCCTTGCTTAAGCTGTAAACTTCCATGCCAACAGCAATTCTTGCCTTCCACTTACATAATTAGTCATGTCCGGTATAAAAATACAGTGTACTGTTACCCTGTACTTGTGGGAAACAGCATTACCAACTAGAGCACAGTGTGAATGTATTGATCCTTTTGCCCTTTAATCGTACAGAATCCACTCATTTCCAAAGTGGGCCGGCACTGCTCTTCTTTACTTTCTTTAATAAGGTTGTTTCATACCTATTGTTAGATTGTTTTGCATTGATTAGTTTTTTAATTTCAAATTCATATGAAGGTAGAAATTTTTAGGTTACTTTCTTCCCACTTTCAAGGTCAAGTTCAAGTTGTAGAAGAGCCCTTCACCCTGGGGGTGCGCTGAACACTCTCACATTGTGCACATTAGGTGAGATCCCACCAATGGCCTCCCTCCTCCCTCCACCTGCCCTCTCCTTTCCCCTCCCCTCTTCCTCCTCACTCCTCTCCCTTGCTAGACTATATTTGTGTTTTTTCATTAGTATGAGTGTGTGTTTATATATTGGTTTCATATTAGTATTGAGTACATTGGATACTTTTTTCCAATTCTTGAGATAATTTACTAAGAAGAATGTGTTTGAACTGCATCCAGGTAAACATAAAAGATGTGAACTATCTGGCTTTTTATGGCTGAATAGTATTTATACATATACCACAATTTGTTAATCCATTCGTGGGTTGGTGGGCATTTGGGTTGCTTCCATGACTTGGCAATTATGAATTGAGCTGCAATAAACATTCTAGTGCAAATACCTTTGTGGTAAAATGATTTTTATTCTTCTGGGGAGATACCTAGTAATGGGATTGCGGGATCAAATGGAAGGTCAACTTTTCATTCTTTGAGAATTCTCCATACTTCTTTCCATAAAGGTTGTATTAGTTTGCAGTCCTGCTAGCAATGTAGAGGTGTCCCCTTCTCTCCACATCCATACCAGTATCTGCAGTTTTGGGAGTTTTTGCTATGGGTTAATCTGTGGAGTTAGGGGATATCTCAGAGTGGTTTTGATTTGCATTTCTCTGATGATTAGAGACAATGAGTATTTTTCATGTGCTTGTTGGTCATGTGTCATCTTCAGAGAAGTTTCTTCAAGTCTCTTGCCCACTTAGAAATAGGGTTGTCTGCTCTTTTCTTGTTGACTAATTTGAGGTCTCTGTAGATTCTAGTTATCAGGCCTTTGCTAGATTTATAACATGGGAAAATATTCTCCCATTTTGAAGGCTGTCTGCTTTGTTTTTGGTACCCAGAGCTGTTCAGGAGCTTTTTAGCTTGATCAAATTCCAGTTACTTATTTTTGGTGTTGCAACAATTACCAGGGGGTGACTTCCCCATAAAATCTTTTCCCAGGCCAATATTTTCAAGTGTTTTCCCCACACTTTCTTCTAATTTTTATAGTTTCGTGTCTTGAAGTTAAATCTTCAATCCAGTGAGAATCAATGCAAAAATATTCAATAAGATCTTAGTAAGCAGAATACAGTGACATATTAAAAAGTTATACACAATGATTAAGTGGTTTTTTTCCCAGGGATATAAGGTCAGTCCAACATATAGAAATCCATAAATATACTCCACCACACAAATAAAATGAAAAACAAAGAACATTTGATTCTCTAAATTGATACAGAACAGGCTTTTGCTAATGTCCAGCATCCTTTCTTGATAAGAACACTTAGGAAAATAGGCTTAGGTGGGACATTTATTAAACTGATAAAAGGCCATCTCCAACAAACCTACAGCCACTATCATAATGAATGGCGTAAAACTGAAAGCATTCCCACTCAGAAATGGCTCTAGACAAGGACGCCCACTGTTTCCTCTGCTTTTCACCATAGTGCTGGAAGTCTTGGCTGTTGCAATTAGGCAAGAGAAAGAGATCAAGGGTATTCAAATGGGAACAGAGGAGAGCAAACTCTTAACTCTTCACAGATGACATGATCTTGTACCTGGAAAACCACAGGGACTCAACTACAAAGCTCTTAAAAGTGATCAAGGAATACAGCAGCATCTCGGGGTACAAAACCAATGCCCACAAATTAGTGGCCTTCCAAAACCGTTGGGCTGAGAATAAAATCAAAGACTCTGTACCTTTTAGAGTAGCTCCAAAGATCAAATACCTGGGAATATATCTAACGAAGGATGTGAAAGATTTCTATAAAGAGAACTATGAGACTCCGAGAAAAGAAATGGCAGAAGAAGTTAACAAATGGAAGAACATACCAGGCACATAGCTGAGAAGAATCAACATTGTTAAAATGTCCTTATTACCCAAAGCAATCTACAGATTTAATGCAATCCCTCCTATAGCACCAATCTCATACTTTGAAGAATTTGAAAGCAAAGTACTTCATTTAACATGGAACCAGAAAAAACCCTGAATAGCCAATATAATTCTTAGAAATAAAAAGAAATCTGGAGGCATCACGTTATCAGACTTCAGGTAATACTGCAAGTCTACAGTGATCAAAACAGCATGGTACTGGCACAAAAATGGAGACATAGATCTATGGAACAGACTAGCAAATCTGGAGATGAACCCAGCCACATTCGGCCTTTGATAAGCCTAATGAAAGGATGCACTGGGGAAAGAATCTCTATTCAATAAATAGTGCTGGGAGAAGTGGTTAGCCACACGTCGAAGACTGAAACTGGACCCACACCTCTCACCATTGACAAAAATTGAGTCTCAGTGTTCTGCACTTAATCTTGGGGTTCCCTTGAGTTCCCTTTTCTTTTTTTACATTTGCATACATTAAGGTTTACTCTTTGTGCTATAAAGTTCTATGGATTTTGATGAACTATGGAAGATGTATTTATAATTTCAGTATTCAATAGAATAGTGTCCCTGCTCTCAAACATTTTCCTGTGAACATTCGACCTTCCCAAACCCTTTCCCAAACCCTTTCCAACTACTAATATTATGATCACTGCTTTATTATTTATACCTTATGTCATATAACTGGAATCATAGTGGGTAGCCTTTTCATACGAGATTCTCTCACTTGGCAACATACATTTAAGATTCACCCATGTCTTTTTTTTTTTTAATCTTCATAGCTCAATTCCTTTTATTGTTGGATGGCGTTCCATTGTTCACAAGTTTATTTATCCATTCCCCTACTGAAGGACATCTTGGTTCTTCCAGTTGACAATTATTAAGTAGAGCTGCGATAAACATTTGTGTTTAAGTTTTTGTGTGAACATGTTTTCAATTCAGGAAAATACTTAGGAGCATATAACATTGTATCTGGCTTTGGAGGAAACCACCAAACTATCCTCCATCATAGTTATGTCATCTTGCGTTTCCACCAGTCATAAATGAGAGTTCTTATTGCTTCATGTTCTCACCAGCAATTGGTATTGTGAACTTAGATTTTAGCCATTGTGAATTCCCTGATGACAAATGATATAGTGTATCTTTTTATATGCCTATTTGCCATCCATATGTCTTATAAATAACCTGTTTATAAATTAGGTTGTTTATTGCTGAATTTTAAGAACACTATGTGTATTTTGGATACAACTTTGTCTTTTTTCTTTTAGCTGGGGTATCATTCAGTCACCCAGGCTGGGGTGCAGTGGCATAATCATAGCATAGTGCAGCCTGGAACACCTGGGCTCAAGCAATAAGCAATTCTACCTTAGCCTCCTGAGAAGCTGGGACTATAGGCACATGTCACCAGACCTAGCTATTTCGCCTTCTCATCCTCCTCCTCCTCATCCTCTGTTGACACTAGCTATTACTATGTTGCCCAGCTTGGCTTCAAACTACTGGCCTCCAGTGATCCTCCTGTCTCAGCTTCCTAAGTCAGTGGAATTACACATGTCAGCCATCACGCACAGCAACAAGTTCTATGTTAGAATTATATTTTGTAAGGAATTTCACTCAGTCTCTGGCTGTCTTTTCATTCTTTAACAGTGTCTCTTGCAGAGAAGAGATTTTAAATTTTGTTAAAATCCAACTTGTCATCTACTTTTTCTTCCATGGATTTTATTTTTTTATTTTTATTTTTTTTTTGCAGTTTTTGGCCAGGGCTGGGTTTGAACCTGCCACCTCCAGTATATGGGGCCATTGCCCTACTCCTTTGAGCCACAGGTGCCACCCAGTGGATTTTACTTTTGATGCATCTAAAAATTCACTGTCAAACCCAAGGTCATCTAGACCTTTTCCTGTGTTTTCTTTCACAAGTTCTAAAGTTTTGCATTTACTTTCAGTCTGTGATCCCTTTTGAGTTAATTTTTGTAAAGGGCATAAGGTCTGTATCTAGGATGATCCTCCTTTTGTTCTGATGCCCAATTGTTCCAGCATCCTTTGTTGAAAAGACTACCTTTTCTTCTTTGCATTGCCTCTGCTTAGGTTTCAAAAATCGGTTGGCCATATTTGCGTGGGTCTGTTTCTGGGCTCTCTGTTCTGTTCTGATCTATTCTAATTCATGTTCTAATTCTTTCACCAATATCATGCTGTCTTCATTATTGTGGCTTTAAAAAATTATTATTGTTTTAACATAAGGTCTTGCCATGTTGCCCAAGCTGGTCTCAACCTCTGGGCTCCAGCAGTCCTTCTGCCTCAGCATCCAGAGTAGCTGGAACTAGAGGCCACACTGCTGCACTCAGCTACTGGAGCTTTTCATTTTGTTTTTCAAGTAAGATACACAAATAGTGGGCAGCTCCCATAGCTCCGTGGGTAGGATGCCAGCCACATATACTGAGGTTGGTGAGTTTGAATCCAGCCCAGGCCAGCTAAAAAAAAAAAAAAAGCCCAAGAGTTTGAGGTTGCTGTGAGCTGTGATGCAATGGCACTCGACCCAGGGCAATAGCTTGAGACTCTGTCTCAAAAAAAGAAAAGAAAAGAAGCAAAGAAAAGAAAAGAAAAGAAAAGAAATAGTACCTGCCCTTTGTAAGGACTACCTAAGTATAAGGCATTATTAATTGAGTGGAGATTGAAATGGAAATTAATGCGTTGGGCTGGACTTTTAATTTTTGAAATAACATTGAATTCTGTTCTCAAGTGACTGTGGCAGTGTCTATTACCTTAAAGAGAATGGAAAATTCATGAGACCTGCTGGGTTTTCATCTAGTGCAGGGACAAAGCCTTATTCCCTGAAAACGTTCAAAGGGCATTGAAAGACAAAAGTTGAATTCAAAAACAAAGTTGAATTTTAATGAAATCCCACCCAATGGGCTTGTTAAACATGTGTGTTACATACACACATGTGTTAGAACTCATATAAACAGTTAAAACAGTTACTTCATCTATTGGGGTTAACATGGGTCAAATCATGTCCCCTCAAAAATTATAACAATATCCAAAAGGCAAGCTTTGATATGCATCACAAAATATAACAGTTAAATGACAGGGGTTAGTTCTATTTCCTGGTTCCAAAAGTAGAAAGGAATCGCATTTTCTTTTCTTAACTATCGTAGTGATATAACCCAGTTAAAATGGACATAGTTATAAATACTGTGTTTGTTCTATTTTCTTAAAAAGTATAAACTTTAAGTTGCCTTCTTAGCCTACCACTCTTATCAATCACCTTTTATTTCTTAGTGTTTATAATTTTTCCAAACTGTGGGTTTAATGCTACATCAATTATGCTGGGTATTCTATAGCACAATTCTCATTTAAGGAGATTTCTGTCTCTTATGTAATTTGATATTTCAGGCAAAATGATAATGTGCATTATCCTATGTACTTTTGCTGCAGGGAGAAGATTCTGTTATTGGTACTTTTGTGTGGTGCTTGGGTCAACTCTGCTGTTGCCTGTAACTTCCCTTGTCAAGTGGAAATGTGTCCGCCATTAAGAACTGACCAATAACATTAAGAACTGACCAGTAACATTAAGAAGGTCATTATTTAGCATTTGTCCAGCAGTCTGTCTGATTATTTTCTATACCTTTTATGTATCCATTTAGAAAAAGAAAGATATTGTTGGAATTTGCCTTCTTATGGAAATAAACCTATATAGGTGAAGTGACTAGTTAGCCTAGACCAGGGGAGCTGACTTTCTCTATAACAATTTCAGGCTCTGCAGGCCATAGAGCTCTGTCTCAGCCACTCACCTCCGCCATTGTCATACAAAAGCAATTCTAGATACTATACAAACCATTGACATGAGTTCTGACAAAACCATATCTGTGAAAACTGCCAGCATTTGACCTGTAGGCTGTAGTTTGTCGATAACTGTATAAGAGATTAAAGTGTCTCCTTCAAACTTTTGCTTGGTTTGGAGGTAAGTCGAATTAAGTAAAGGGTAGTAGACAACTTATAAAATCTGGCACAGCGGGCGGTGTCTGTGGCTCAAAGGAGTAGGGCGCCGGCCCTCTATACTGGAGGTGGTGGGTTCAAACCCAGCCCTGGCCAAAAAAAAAAAAAAAAAATCTGTAAAATCTAGCACAGAGTAGTAATTATAATGGGTGCTTTTGATACCAGTCTGTCAGGAGACCTCATTTCTCAAGTTCCACAGTTTGATTCGAAAACTTTCAAGAATAAGAAAGCGCTGGTGCCAAATGCCATCTCATGGGTCCAGAAAGGGAAGCAGAAGGGCCGATTCTATAATGCTACAAATGGGCCCCTGGAATTGATTCACCTCTGACTTGCAGACAGTGGTTCTGAGATTAGCCATGGCTCACTACCTGGGGGGAGCTGAGTGCAACTGGACTTTTCTGTGCCAGTGCAGAGGAGCAAGAAATAGATACATACGCAGAGTTAAAAAACGGTTCATGCGCCTAAAACTTCTACACGTCTCTCCTAGGAAAGACTCCAGCCTGTCGCTCACAGTGTATTTATTCTTAGTTTAGAATTAATCACAAAATATTCTAGCCTAGGATGGATCTGAACCCCACATTAGAGAGGAGGAACAGGGGAGCTGCTGCTGGAAATTGACAGCCTGAGAGGGCAGAGGGGCACAGGCTTAGATTAGGTTCAACAATTCAAACCCTCACTGCGTGTTTTACTGCTGGGACACGTAGTCCACTGTACAGATTACTCTTACTGATTTTGGTAAAGATAATTTATGAAGTATGGACTCGATCAATCAGAATCACGGAAATAAAGGAACGTCGGCATATACATATTTGCGAATAGACATTGCTCAAACTCAGAGAAACCAACTGAAGTAATGGCTTAGACACTACAAAGAGTCATTTTCTGGAGAAATATCCAGCAGTTTTTTAGCAGCCCAAGGTATGAAGGGAACTCCTACTCTCCGTATTTCCTGGACAGAAAGGCGGTCCAGGGTCCTTGGGAATTATAAGGCAAAATGTGACTGGGAACCTAATTGATCTTAACCCCAGGTCAACCCAAAAACCTTAATCATATTCTGTCTATTGCTTTAAGAAGGAGAGAAAAGCATCCAAATGGGCAATAACTTTCTGAAAATGGTTCCAGTCCAAGTGGCTGTAATTATAGGAAAAAAAGAAGTCTTGGCACTTCAAGGCGTAAAATTATTTGAAACACTTCATTTCACAATGATGTTAAATAAATAAAGCATTACTTTTCTTAAGTAAGGCCAGGTGTAGAAACCAATTACTTTTTTTTTTGCTGAAAGTTTTAGAGATTTCTACTTGTGTAAGATTGTTTCCATACAGTATAAAGTATAGTGGGGATTTGACTATTATTTGGTAATGGTGGTCAGTATTAAATATTCGAGACTAATTTCTTCACATGAATTAGTTTCATGTAGATTTTAATCTTAGCTGTCTGATGCCAATGAAATTAACTGAATAACTGCCAAACACCTTTCCTTTATATTGCAAGGGGATATTTGAAATTCTTAAGCTATCCAAGATTTCCAATCCTGTTGCCAAGAAGAACTGGCTGCACATCTTTTCTTTTTTGAAGAAAGTTCACCTGTTATTCATGTTCAATTCTTTTGTCTTATTTGTTTCAGGTTTCTCTGTCTCCTTTTGACATAACAGATACCGATGAAACCCCATTTGTGCCCATCTCTATTTCACTGCCCACTTTCTTGTGAACCATTATCCAAGCTCATATTTTTGTTTTCCTATATATATATTTTAATTCTATGTACCATTATAGTGTATGAATAAGCTATAATTAATTCTCCATTCATCTTTTGATGCACATTTGGGCTGTTATAACTGTGCCGTGTTCGTTTGGTGGCGCGTGGGGTTTATCTTTGACCTGGCTGTTCTTGCCAAATTGCTCTCTGCTGTGGCATCCGAGATGCACAGTTTCATCACTGGCTGAGGATTATTGTGTCTCCACATCTTTAATAAACTTTATATTGTCAGGTGTGTAGTTTTCACAAGTTTGGCCATGTGATGAGCCCTGAAATGGATGGGGTTTTATTTTAATTTGCATTTGCATGATTGATGGTCCCATCAAACTTCCTGCCCTGTATTTCTGTTTCCTTTGTAGTTGTTGAAATCACAGGGGGTGATAAATGAGCTGCAGTGCCAAAGGTTTCCATGGCCAGAGTCCAATTCTTCAAGAAATGGGGGATGTGATTGCAGGTTGAGAAACTGTCAGTAGTGAGTAGAGGTTGAAGGGGACAAGGATCTCTCAGGATGAAGAACAAGTGAAGGATGGTTTTGAAGTGCTGCTGGGAGCTGGAGGGAAGCAGAGGGCCAGGCTGTGTCCACAGGAGAGAGCCAGGTTTTAATTTAGCTCAAGAACAAGCAGAAGACACAGAAGGGTTTGTAAATTGCAGATTGGAAGGTCCAGGGGCCCATTTGAAGGATTGAGGAGGGAGGAGAATAGGTTATACTTAGGCAAATGGGGAGCAGGGTAGACTTGAGAGTTTGGGGAAAAGGCAAGTGGGATGGGCCCTGACACCTCTCAGGGGATGGGGAAACCTGTTATAGTGAGATGATCCTCCCTTGAGGCTTGAGAGCTCCCAGGGAGAGGGATTAGACTCCATGGTCTTACTCAGTTTTGGGTTCCCGGAACCTAATACGATTCCTTCCTCTGAGTCAACAGGTTTCTTGGCTTCTACTCCCTGAGGAGGCCCGGCTGTCTACAGCACCAGAAACTAGAGCCACGAGCACTCCATAATGCCTGCTTTTAGGGTACGGTTTATAAAAGAAATTCAGAATTTGGGCTAAGATTCACCAAGGAGTCACTCTAGAAAATATTTCTAAAAGATCTTTGTTTTAGCTGCATAACTATAAGTTATATTCTTTTTGCCTTAGCTTTTATCAAAAACTTAATGGGAAAATATTCTTAATATTTAACCATGGCTTTCCATTGGGTTATAGTCTATGCAAATGTCAGTTCTGAGTGAGCTGTGGGTAGTGGGTAGTCCACCTTCATGTACTACATACAGTGTGTTTACAATTTATCTATAATTAAACTGACATATTGGGAATATTATATATTTGTTACTAGGAGTATTAATGAGAAATATTACACAGGGACTACCACTCTCACAAATGCCCATCTTCAAATTTATACATTCTACTAAAATTTGATGCTTACAAAAACTCAACTTTTCTTCTGTTGTGTAGCATCAAATATGTAATAGCAAACAATTGAAACTTTAAAAAAAGTACAAAATCATGAGTGATCTGAATCAGTATAGTACTCATAATTTTTTAGAAATATGTGAAGACTTCTCAAGTTTACCAAAGAGTCAGTGATGAGTAAAGACAAAGGAATTAAGGCTGAAACTGACTTGGCCCAGTGGCCCAAATCTCATCCAATGATGTGAAGACATTTCCCTCTCTGGGTTTTGCCTGGAGGACTAAGGGACTACGTGGCTTCTTTGAGTTCTTTCTGCCTTTGCCCAGACTGAGATAATATACTTCCAGTAACAACATCTATTTAAATATCTATTTAAACATTCAATTTTGGTTTGTTAAAAACCAATTATAAATAGAAATTAGAGAACCACCATTCAAGAATAGGTCTTCTATTCCATTCATTAATTCACTTACATCTACATACCATGCAGCTGGTTTTTCAGTTCAAAACATCTCAAAGAGATGAAATTCTCCACCGAAGTCAGCATGCAGCCAGTTCACACTACCTTCAGACCAAGTCAGTGCTCAAGCCTGGCCAGTGAGCCAGAGACAAGGTAGCATGTTTCCAGAAGGCTCCAACTTGCTCACGTTCATTCACTGAGCTCTCTGAGTAAGTTCTGTGCAACAGCATTGCAGAGGTGACAGGGACACAGGGACTACTGCTCTCACAAATGCCAAGTCTTCAAGTTTATGTTTTGTGCTGAGCAGAAGACCCATTTCCTGGTCTTCTCACAGTGTCACTGGGCTTCTAGCTGTCTTCTCTAGTGGCAAATCTGAGACCAAAAATGAGATGTACTTTCCCATATTTTCCTTGAGAGTCCTTGTCTTTCAAGAGATTTTTAATGAGCTAAGCAAAGCCTGGTTGACAACTGCTGATGCCAGGGGCCAAGACCCGCTCCATTTATGAGAGCTTGCCCACTGCCACTTCTCCATCAGGTCCTGGGCCTTAGGACCCACCTCAGTTTCCCAGTCTCTTCATCATGTTTCACCTGGGCATATAACTCCTTAACTCTCCTTCTGGTATGCCTGGTTTAAGAGTGGAACTCTAACTATCCAAAATAGTTCCTGCCTTTTAAGAACTTAAGAGTTTTACCGAAGATTTAAGACATTTGAGATATGATCGTGAAGAAAATGCATCTGACTTAAAAAAGTTTTCATCAACAACACCGTTAAAATACATATATATGTATAGCACATGCATAAATATATACTTTTTTTCTTTTTCAAAGCAACTACTTTTGGTTAGATCCATAAGCTCGCATATCATTAAAAGTCAACTATTGTAGGAGATGCCAACATCTGAGCAAGATGATCAGCTGAGGCGTGGACCTCGGGCCATTCCTCCACAGGAGTTCCTTGGGGGAGGAGCCCGTGCCCTCAGCACGTGGTGATTGTTAATTACTCCCCTCACCTGTATGATTCCCTTTCAATAAAAGGCTGGTGCAGAGGTTGCTTGGGGCTACCCGGAAAGTAAGGGCTAGCCCGCCTTCCACAAGCTTGTACTTCTAATCCGCTTCTCGCCTGGTTCCTTCCTGCGCTAACCAAGACCAGGGCCACAGGAGCCCAACGGGTCGCGACATTTTGGCGTAGTCGGCAGGATACAGCAGGATATAGCAGGATATAGCAGGACACAGCAGGACACCAGGGACGCGGACCAAAGGGTTCAACACCCGGATGTAGGTGAGGCCTTTGGTAGACAGTGGAAGGAAGTCCAAAGGGAAACGACACTCAGGGTAAGTGGGACCTTTGGCCA